>CM054811.1:16651314-16680193 GCA_028984105.1 Lavandula angustifolia
AACACTTAGCCTATCTTATTTGCACATAGCCTTGAAGGAATAATTTGTATGAACTTAGATATGATTTATCATACTTAATGATTTAGCTTTATTAGGCTAATCATAATTATCTAATAATTTAATTACTAAAACAAAGAAAAAGGAAAGTAATTTAACTATTAAAATAAAGAAAGGAAAGAAAACTTACAATAAATGTAGACCACCAATATTAAGCAACACTTTTATTATGATGGAATATTTTTACAAGAGAGAGAGTGAATGATCGAGAAGAGAGAGAGAAAGGCTTCTCCAAAAACTTGTTACAAATGAGAAACAAACTCCCTTTTATAGACAAGTAAAGGGAGAAAAGACAAAATATAAACATTACATCTATTTACATAGTCAAAAGGCTATATAATAGCCTACTAGGTCTATTTTTTCTTATTACGATCAATACAAATTTATCGTAATACAAGCTACCATTTCATTGTCTTCTACTCCTTTTCTTCGAATACCATTAGATCTTTAGTTGATGAAGAGGATGATGCTCCTTTGTTGTTGAATTTCTCCGTAATCATCTCGGTCATTGAATCAAAAATATCAGCAATTGATGGCTCCTCATTTGGATCTTGTGCTTCTTGTAACTCCATTGAGGCATCGGATTTTTGAGACAGTGTCTCTTCTTTAAAGGATAATAAATCCTTTTTCATTTCCTCAAAATAAGCTGCTAATAATTTTTCTTGAGACATAGTCTCAGATTTCAATTTCAACCTTCTTGAAATTTGCTCAAAAGCAGAAGGAATTTCCTTCCTTTGTTGGAGCTTCTTTTGCTCACTATAAATTTTTATTTTTAAATCAATATCATTTATTGTATTAGATCCAAACAAAGATTTAGTTTCAAGATCTATTTTCATCATTTTATCCCAAAATTTTGAATAAAAATTCTTTTTAGACAAGGGATTTTTTCTTGGGTATAACTCACTTGTGGACTCCATCTAATAATCCACGGAATTGAAAATTCAATAAAAAAGTAGAAGGCAAATATTCCTTCGATCAAGATTTCTGACTTTTGAATTTCATGTACCTTGGGAGAAATTTCTACCCATTGATCAAATCTGTGTTTAAATGGTTCAGGCAAAATTGATACATTTGTACCATAAGTTTGCCACCATTTACAAAACCAAATTGGTATTTCTGAGTTATAAACTTCAGAACATACCTTGATAAACCAAGAATGTTTCCTATTAGGATTTTGGTATAAAAATGCTTTACAAAAGGCATCTTGATAATCCCAAAATTATATTTCAAGGGAATCTTATTTGATGGTGAATATAAATCCTTTTGCTTTGATGGAGAAATTCCCCATTCTTCAATAGATATAATCTTTTTAATAATAATTTTTGAGAAGTTATGAACCTCTGAAACCTCCTTTGGAGGAAAATGCTGGATTTCACATTCATTTTCTGCTAAAATTCCTTCATAAAATTCTCTGAACTTATAAGTTCGAGTAGCATATGATGCTTTATCAAAATATCTTTCCATAAGATACCAGGGATCATTTTCCCATTTTAAATCTTTCTTTTCCAATAACGAATATTTTTGCTTTTTTCATTAGTGATATAATCACTATTTTCTTCCTTACTCACAATTGTTAAGTAAGAAGGAATATCATCCCGAGTAAGAAGAAGGATTATTACCTTCTAATTTTCTCTTATATTCCAAAAATTCTTGGAATTCTTTATTGCTCGATAAATCTTCAGCTATTAGCTTTTTCTTTCCATGCTGAGCCAGAATTTCTGGCTGATTTCTGCCTCGACCCCTTCCTTGCTTAATGCTGAGTAATCCTAATTGGGAAAAAATTGTTGAAACAGATGCATCAGATATAGGATATGGGGGTATTCTTAAACAAATTAATCCTCATAATAAGCAGGAATATCTTGTTAGGTTTTATTCAGGAAAATGGAATAATTCACAAAAGAATTATTCTACGGTTGCAAGAGAAATTCTTGCTATTGTTAAATGTGTTTTAAAATTCCAAGATGATTTATATAATCGAAATTTATTATAAAAACCGATTGTAAATCGCAAGATTTATGTTTAATAAAGACTTTAAACATGATGTTTCAAAACAAATGTTTGCAAGATGGCGAGCACATTTAGCCCCATTTGATTTTGAAATTGTTTATAAGAAAGGAGAAACTAATAGTCTTCCCGATTTTTTAACCGGAGAATATATTCAATGAATAATTTTGCGTGAATGTACCAACGTGGTAGAGGACTCTCCTCTTATAGAGGAAGGGGTCGAGTAGGTAAATCAGCCGAAATTCCGCTCAGCATGGAAAGAAAAAGCTAATAGTTGAAGATTTATCGAAGCAATAAAGAATTCCAAGAATTTTTGGAATATAAGAGAAAATTAGAAGGTAATAATCCTTCTTCTTGACTCGAGGATGATATTCCTTCTTACTTAACAATTGTGAGTAAGGGAAGAAAATAGTGATTATATCACTAATGAAAAAAACATAAAATATTCGTTATTGGAAAAGAAAGATTTAAAATGGGAAAATGATCCCTGGTATCTTATGGAAAGATATTTTGATAAAGCATCATATGCTACTCGAACTTATAAGTTCAGAGAATTTTATGAAGGAATTTTAGCAGAAAATGGATGTGAAATCCAGCATTTTCCTCCAAAGGAGGTTTCAGAGGTTCATAACTTCTCAAAAATTATTATTAAAAAGATTATATCTATTGAAGAATGGGGAATTTCTCCATCAAAGCAAAAGGATTTATATTCACCATCAAATAAGATTCCCTTGAAATATAATTTTTGGGATTATCAAGATGCCTTTTGTAAAGCATTTTTATACCAAAATCCTAATAGGAAACATTCTTGGTTTATCAAGGTATGTTCTGAAGTTTATAACTCAGAAATACCAATTTGGTTTTGTAAATGGTGGCAAACTTATGGTACAAATGTATCAATTTTGCCTGAACCATTTAAACACAGATTTGATCAATGGGTAGAAATTTCTCCTAAGGTACATGAAATTCAAAAGTCAGAAATCTTGATCGAAGGAATATTTGCCTTCTACTTTTTTATTGAATTTTCAATTCCGTGGATTATTAGATGGAGTCCACAAGTGAGTTATACCCAAGAAAAAATCCCTTGTCTAAAAAGAATTTTTTATTCAAAATTTTGGGATAAAATGATGAAAATAGATCCTGAAACTAAATCTTTGTTTGGATCTAATACAATAAATGATATTGATTTAAAAATAAAAATTTATAGTGAGCAAAAGAAGCTCCAACAAAGGAAGGAAATTCCTTCTGCTTTTGAGCAAATTTCAAGAAGGTTGAAATTGAAATCTGAGACTATGTCTCAAGAAAAATTATTAGCAGCTTATTTTGAGGAAATGAAAAAGGATTTATTATCCTTTAAAGAAGAGACACTGTCTCAAAAATCCGATGCCTCAATGGAGTTACAAGAAGCACAAGATCCAAATGAGGAGCCATCAATTGCTGATATTTTTGATTCAATGACCGAGATGATTACGGAGAAATTCAACAACAAAGGAGCATCATCCTCTTCATCAACTAAAGATCTAATGGTATTCGAAGAAAAGGAGTAGAAGACAGCTGAAATGGACAGTTGTATTACGATAAATTTGTACTGATCGTAATACGAAAAAATAGACCTAGTAGGCTATTATATAGCCTTTTGACTATGTAAATAGATGTAATGTTTATATTTTGTCTTTTCTCCCTTTACTTGTCTATAAAAGGGAGTTTGTTTCTCATTTGTAACAAGTTTTTGGAGAAGCCTTTCTCTCTCTCTTCTCTCGATCATTCACTCTCTCTCTTGTAAAAATATTCCATCATAATAAAAGTGTTGCTTAATATTGGTGGTCTACATTTATTGTAAGTTTTCTTTCCTTTCTTTATTTTAATAGTTAAATTACTTTCCTTTTTCTTTGTTTTAGTAATTAAATTATTAGATAATTATGATTAGCCTAATAGGCTAAATCATTAAGTATGATAAATCATATCTAAGTTCATACAAATTATTCCTTCAAGGCTATGTGCAAATAAGATAGGCTAAGTGTTTATTTTTACGAGTCTTAAACACCAAAGAGGTTTTGGTTATGAGTTTCGGCCGATCTAAGGCTTATAAGACCATTTTACATTGCTCGTCTCGCCCCGTGTCCGCAAGCCGTTGAAATGGCTGTGCGGTGTGGGGCTTAGCACTGTTGTGTTGAGCGCTTGTTTGGTCTAAAGCTTTGGTATTGTTGACGGACCTCATACCATGTAATATGTGTTAACATTGTCACATCCTCTCTATTGGTTGTGTGGACTGTAAGGGTATGCACCGATCCTGCTCTTGTTGGTATCGAGCCGGGGGGTATCTTGTATGAATTTTATGGTGTGATTTATCATACTTAGTTGTTTTTTTATGAATATAATAAGAAAATGCAGTGCTGTTAAAAACAAGTACAAAAGAAGAATATGATTTACCTCAAAATCTTGAATCATTAAATAAATGGACAATTCCTAAAATTGAACCTAGTGTTATATATAAACTAGGTACTTTTGAAAAAATAGGTCTAAAACAAGTAGTTAAAACTACGGAAGAAACAATTCCTCTAAATGGAAATGAAATGATGATTAAATTGTTAGAAGATAGTGATATACTATCTTATAGGAATACGCATAAATTTTTACATATAGGGCTTGTACAAATTGCTTTTAAGCCTTTAACATTAGAAGGACTTCCGAAAGCTTCATAGCGACTTTAAGAGATGGAAGAAATTTAAATTGGAAACAATCTTTAATGGGTATAATACAAACTAGTGTGGCAAACGGTCCAGTATATTTTGATGTTTATCCAAATTTACAATTATCATTAACTGATAATAATATCCTAGATGCTTTAACATTAAATGTTAAAACTCATGGTTATAATTATAAACCAGGTTCAGAAGTAATAGCTATATGTTACAGAGTTTATTACAAACCGTTATTTACATTAAATCCACAATGTAAAAAGATAAATAAACCTTTAAATGAAACAATTCTTATAGAAAGTAATTTTAGTAAATCTAATGTTACAACTAGAAGAAGAATTAAATGGGAAGAAATAGATTTTCCATTAAATTGGACAATAGAAAAGGCTGTAGATTCACAACCTCAAGCAACAAATAATTTAATAAAAGTAATACAAACTCCAGAAGGAGAAGTAACTTTAGAATTCGAGGACAATAAAAGTCCAACTAGACAGTCTTTAAGTAGACATAGGTCTAGTTATTCTAGTCATTCATACATATCGCCTCTAGATTATAAACTAGAGCAATTGAGTATTCCACATAGAGCCTCTACGTCTCAAATAGGTGAAAGATTCAATGAATCTATTGATGAAAATAAAATAGGAAAAATAATAATAGATAAAAACAATATTGTTAAAGGATTAAGAAATACAAATTGTATTAAAGATGAGGAAATAACCGAATCAGAAATGAATTTTCATATATAATGAATTTAGAAGAAAAAACGATTTTAATCCGGATCCCGGGAAAGACAAATAATAAAAGCGAGAATTCAATACTCCCGGATGGGAACCGTTTAAAAAATGGTTTTTTGAAAATTTTAGTCCTAAAGAAATAATAAATATACAAGAAGAATTTTATAAATTCTGTAAAAAAGAAAATAAAATTATCTTTTTTGTTCCATGGTTTGTATCTACATATGTAGAACAATATATCTCAATTTTAGAAAGAAATTATAAATTAAAAAATGGTGAAGTACTTAGTCAAGTATATCCACCACAACAATCTTTTCAAATAGAAAAGAATGGAAAAATTCATAATTTCTTAGCTTTTGCAAAATTATTAGAAGATAATACACTTCCAATAACTTGTAAAGAAATAAATATTTTAATAGAGCAAAATAATTATTTAAGTCTTTATTTTAATATTTTAGGGGAACAGTTAATAACTCTTCAAGATAGAGTTAAAAATATATTAGAAATAATAACTAATAAGGTTATAATAGAAAAACCTGAAAAAGAAAAAGAGGTACAAATAGCGAATCCCACAATTCAACCTCCACCAGAAATAGTAGGTTTTAAATTAAAACCTATGAAAGAATTTGAAGAATTTTTAGAAGAAAAGTTTAAAAATTTAAAAATTAGTACGCTTGATAAAAGATTAAAAGAAAAATTAGTTGATAATCCAAATCATAGACAAGTTTATCAGCAGATAAGCCAACTACAAGTAAATATGTTGGTCCGGAGACGAAAAGTCAGGTGTAGAGGGGGGGGGTGAATACACCGAGCTGCTTTCTTTTTCTCGGTGAAGGTCATTGAAGGCCGATGTTTGCAATCGATGAACAAGTGCCAAGTAAACCTTCGATCACGGGGTCAAAGTGAGTCGGCTTACGAGCTCTTCTACGGACCGATGTCGGCATTACGAAACTCCGGTCGGAGCCGTAGTGCGGATAAGTGTTAGGCCCGGAGTCGTCTCTTTTGAAAACGCGTTTTTGCAAGTTAAATCATTTGGTCGTGCACTTTATAAAATACGTTTTATGCAAACTTATGATTTTCAAGTCGGTTGAATGCAATGCAATAAAACAAGAAATGAACACAAGCGATTTAACGTGGTTCGGATACGCAAGATCCTACGTCCACGGTCCCGAACAAGGCGGAGAGAACTTGTTGATTATTACGAGCAAGCCTCGGCGGGGATATCGTGCACCTTGGACGGTTCCCTCTAAGTTATAGTCCTTAGCGACTTTACAATCCAAACCTAAGTTTAGAAGGGAGGGAATATTCTCCAACCGAGAAGGAGTTCTTACAACAAGAACAATTCACTAAATGTGAACTCCTTCGGATCTAAGCTATGAATCTAGCAATGAGCTTAGTCTAGAGAAGATAGGGATCAAAGTGCTCTAGAGAGATGAACTACAAGAAGTGTTCTATGAAAACTAGTTCGTCTCTCGGATAAGCTTGAAGGTTCTAGAGCGTTGTGAGCTTGAATGATATCCCTTGATTTCGCGTATATTCCTCTTTTTGAAATCTTCAAATCCTTCTCTATTTATAGTTGTGAGTTGTGACATATGTCCGTTGGAGACGACGATGCCACGTGTCACAAGCGTCCAAAGAAAACGGCCACTATTCAACTTTGTTGCGGCGGGGGCGCTTAATGCGCACTGTTCATGAGAGCAGCTTTACTTGTGTAGAGTAGGTAAGCGTTGTCGGCTTCTCATTGGTCGAGGTTTGTAGTTGGTGAGTGTCGAGTTGACCGTTCAAACTACCTCGTATGTCTTCTGCGAACATTTGAAGGGACTTTAAGTCTTTGGGTCGCTTTACGTCGGATACGGTACTCGAAAGTCTGTCTTCTTCGGTGAGTCGTCCGACCGATAAAGTGAGCTTCGATAGTCGGTTGGTCGACTGCGAAGGTATCGCTTTGCACCGGTTCTTCTACCGATGACCATCGGCTTGTAGAGAATGCTTCTACCGAGGTCCGGTCGCTGATGCGGGATCTTCAACCGAGTTTGATATCAGCCGCCGACGAAGAATGCAAGCGATTACACCGATGACGTGGGGTTCGAAAAGTATCTTCGGCGAAGATCGGTTCAACAACTACCCCTTACGAGGACTTAGACAAAAATAATAAGCATTACATCAAGTCTAACCTATACATCGGCTAATCCTATCGACACACTAATCTACCGATATCGGCTCGGTTTTGGGATCTTCAATTCCATAGTACTACTATGATTTCCCCCAATTTCTTTTAACCCTAGAACATTGAGTATCAATCTACCGACTCATATCCAACAATTTCCCCCTAATTGATGATGCCAAAACCTCTATACTCTAATATCTATTAAAGATCTTGTCCTACCGACAACAATTTCCCCCCTTAAAGCATCGAGGAAAAACCGATAATAGTAAATGAACTCCAAGCAGTGAGAGAAAGGCAAGATCGAGAAACCGATGTGAGTGTGTGTCGGATCACTTGGTGATCGGTAGTGTAAACACAAAGTAAAAAGGCTGAAAGACAATGAGTAATTGTCTAGCAAGCGGAAGGAACCGATATATATATCAAGAATTACGAGTTCCTATGCTATTACAAAAGATGAGAGAAAAATCACTGCTTGCTCGCTTCTTGAACTTGCGTTTTCTTCTTGAAGTCGGTGGATTTTTCCTCGGGAGGATCCAGGTAATAGTATTTATACACTCTAGCTCGAATCTCCCGGATCTCCAAGTTATCATCCGGCCTTTACGGGAGCGAGGCTCGGGCGTAGGCGGCTTCCTCCACTTCTCTTTCTATGTCCTTAGTGCTCGGCGGTCCACTAGCAAGTCTCGGCGGTGGAATACGTCGGAAAAGCTGGGGCACGGAAGGTTACATTCGTGATTCCATGACTTGCTTCACCGTTCACGGAATTCAACATTAAATCTCGTAATCAACTCCTCAAAGAGCTGATCGGTGGGCGATCAAGTGGGTAAATGCGCCATACGTAGTAGCCTTTGATAAAAGTTTCTTTCAATCTCTCCCAATGTTCATTCATATCGGCCGGCACCCACTTATCCACATGCTTGAATCGGTTGTTGCTTGATGTGGGGGCCCCTCGATGAACTTAGATCCTCTCGGGATCCGCCTTCTTGGATCTCGTCTGGTTTATCGGATAGGCTTTTCATTCTTGCCGAGTCGGCCATCCTTTTCTTCTCACGGAGAGCGGCTGCTCTAGTGTCTCCTCGTCCGAGACTCGATCCTTGCGGCGTCGCCTCCCGTGTCGTTTGATCTTACGCTATCCGCTCGAGATGTAAGAGTAGATATGGGAATACTACGAGCAAGTAGCTTTGATTTCGATCGGAAGAGCCTTAGCAAATTCTTCTTGGGCTTTCTTCTTTTGCTCTTCGACCGTATTAATGACCTTTCTCTTTCCTTTGCCCCGACGCAGCTTTGCCCCTTAGGCTTTTATTTGCTTCGTTGCCTCCTCTAGCCGACGCTCCCTGGTCCGGCTTGTCTTGCAGCTCTTGGGCTATTCTCGAGGTCGAATGCCTCTTGCTCGCTTTTGATTTAAACTTCTTGATCGGGGAGGAAGGAGTAGTGGATTCAGTAGCGATTTCCTTCCCCGACCTCTGCGGCAGCTTTTGAGACTCTTCTTCTTCAGCTGGCTCTTCAAGGAATTGAGCGATTTCGTCTATGTGCACAGCTGAAGAGGAGATGGGGGTGGCTTGTAGTGGGAAATCAAGGAGAAGGACCTCGTAGATGTACCTTTCGATTAGTTGGTCCCGCCTCCGGAGCCTGTTCCCCCGAATCTCTGCGGCCGAGGGCTCGCCGCCGAGGAGGGTCCCGCCTCCCGAGCCTGTCCCTCAAGGATCCGGACGTCGCCGTATCCGTATCAAGTTCATCTTTCACAATATCTTCCCCCTTTTTGGCATCAGCAATATTCGCCAGGGAGGTGCGGATAGCTTTTACGTCCTGCTCCAGATTGTGCACAGAATCTTTGATCTGGGTAACTGTGTCATCAAAATCACTGACCAAGTTACAGTAGTTTTCCCAGTCTTTCTCCCGATCGGCTCTAGATTTCTTCAATCGAGCGGTGACTCTCGACGGAGTTTCAAGCAGAGCTTGATCATTTGATTCTCGTCATTTCTTTCGAATGGCTTTTAAGGCCTCGACTTGTTGCTTGATGGCCGTTTGAAGAGAGGTGGTTGCTATCTTGTTTCTCTCATCAATGAAGCCTTGAATTGTTTTCATCGCTTGAGTCACTGCTCCGAGAAAGTTTTATGCTTGAGTGGCAAGCGCCGCCGACTCGTCTTTGTTAAATCGGCCTTTTGAGCACTTAGGGCCCGCTCAACTATCTCCTTGAAATCCGGCCGAGAAGCCTCTTTAGGGGTGGAGATGTCGGCGGCCAACTTACTTAGAGCTTCGTTACGAGCCTTGGTGTACTTCTCCCATTTAAAATGAACATCTTTGGCTAGGAGTCGATTTTTCTCACCTTGGCGTTTGATAGCCACGTTGACGAACGTGAGGACACGGAACCGATGGGTTGTACTCGATAAGAGCTGGTTCCGAGCCTCTGCTCGGAGAACGAGATCAATCGCTCCCTACCGTACTCCGGAGCGGTTGTAGCCTCACCCGATGTGACTATGGGTGGTGTTGGGCTCTTCTCTTGGGGAGTTTGTCCCTCCGCAGATTCTCCCCGGTCCGCTTCCTTGGGTTTTCCATCCATCTCCTCATCTTGATCATCATTATCGCCTTTATCGGAAGGTGGAGATGGGGGCGGAGCTGTTTCGATCGGAGCTCTCAAGCTCGATAAATAGAGCATTGCGGCTCTCAAATCGTCGAAAGACGCCACATCACCGGCTCTCCGAATCCAATCTTGGCTTGGAGCTCTTGCTCCTCCGTCGCAGCTCATCCGGTGATTCTTTGGGATTTGGCAAAGTCAATAAGAATGTCCCAGTCGAGAAACCTTAAGAGCATCGAGCTCTTGTCCTTCTTGCTATTTCAACCGGATCTGCGTGCTCGGCAATTTCGGTATCTCTAGGCTGAATCTCATTGCCGGCAAAGACGCAATCGAGTGGTGTCGGTTGTTGTCCACTCGGCAAGAGGTTCGGGTGACGGTTCCCTCTTGTCGGACTCTGTTCCCTCGTAGCTGATCACTTGGACTTTGTCCTTGATCGTCGCTCCCTCGATTCCGATATTCGAATCGAGTAGTTGCTCCTCTTGAGTAGGAGGAGCCGGCTCAATAATGGTAAGTGGGCTGAGCCACTGTGACCTCAGCAGGTCGATTCTTAGCCAACCTCCTCTTCTTTGGCACTTGGACGGTTGGGGGCAGAGCGATGCCGCTCTCTTCGGTTCAAGGTGGCCCCTTGCCAATTGACTTTTCGCTCCCGGCCTTTGTCATAAATTTGATAGACTTCTTGTCAAAGTACTTGGAGTCCTCAAAGGCTGAGTTCTCAACAGTGAGTTCCTCCGAACTATGCATTCTATCGAAACGTACATCTTTGTTCCGAATAGAAGTTTACCCACACTCGGCTATCCTTCTCTCGCCGAATGGGTAATGTGGTGAACTTCCGAGCCCGTGCCTTCATCCGAGTAGTAAAATACTCGGCCCGGTTCACTTCAACCCCATCGTCTATTGTCATCATCAGCTGAATCCTAGGTTTGGACGGAGTTGATCATATGATCCAAATGAACTTGTCGGAATGTGCGATACCACGTAAGCTAGACCTCGCATGCGAGGTAGCAACATATTCCTCGGTAAAAGTTGTTTTGAACGCCACATCCTTGCGTCCACGAGAATTTCGCACATATGCATTGATCTCCTTCTCCTTGTATCCAATCGGAGAAATGCCGGAGTTGGGAAGATCGAAAGAGAGAGCTAGAGCATCTTGAATATCGAAGGTAAGAACAATGACTCCCACTCATCTTGATCGACTTCCTTCGATAAGAGAAGGACGATTCCTCTCCTCCCGACGCTAGAGATTTCCGGTTGAAATAAACTTCGGCGACTTGCCGAGGGAGAAAAGCACGGGGGTGCTTCGAAACCAAGCATCTCCAACCCCCGAACGCTCCAAAGCGTCAAACACGGGTTCAAGGAAAGAGATCTCCACTTGGCGGAAGGCCAAGGTAGGTTCAAACAGAATCCTGGAGGCTACAATCTCCTCAATGTTGTCCGGAGTTTGAACGTTCGCCATTGAAATCGCAAAACAACATATTAGCACTTGAAAATAGAGTAAGTTAGTCGTTGCTAGCAGACATCTGATACATTACCGTGAAATGGAGCTTGAAAAGAGATATAGCAATGCAGTTAGAATGAGGATGTAAGGAAGGAAACTGAATCGCTAAGAAAAAGCTCTAAGATATGAGAATGGCGAAAAGTGAGGAGTTGATAGAAGATGAAAGATTTTGTATATTGAGTTTGATCTTTAGTTTGAATCGCACGGTTCAAATTTAATCTTTCAAAATCAAGGGGCGGCTAAGATTAAATGTTATAAAAGAATGATTACAATAGCCGCCAAAAATATAGATATACGTAATAAAGCTAATGGAGAAGACATGCATTAAATGCGCGACAGAGAGCATTAATTACTCAGGCGAGGAGTCCTGCTGACCTTTCCTCAAACCTTAAACATAATAAATGGTAAGGAATAAATGCTCCTAGGCAACCGAATGCAAGCGGACCGATGCATTAAATGCGGCATGCTTCGAACAAATTAAGTAACGATACTACGCAAACCTCTTGGTACCGAACTTATCATTGGTTACCATCATTTATCGGGAGGATGGTTGTGCCGATGACCATGTTCTCCCTTGTGTACAGTGTGCATCTCCCAACGGAGTCACTGTACTAAGTTTTCTGACTGTCATGCTGATTCCATACTGATACACATTGTTGTTAAGTATATTATTATCGTAGTCGGCTTCTACCGACTTGTCTCGGTAGGATCTAGCAGACCTAGCTCAACCGATAGTTCTCTCGAACCTGTTCTCGGCTAGTGGTTTGGTCAGTATATTCGCCCTTTGCTTGTCGGTATGGATTTTCTCCATCCCGATGTCCTTCTTTTCGACATGGTCTCGATGAAGTGGTGTCGAATGTCCACGTGCTTGCATCTCGGTATGTAGAACCGGGTTCCGAGTTATAGCTATTGACCTTTGGTGGAGTCACGGTAGATGGGCACTTCATCCCGAGTTATACCATAATCTCTCAATTGTTGTCGAAGCCAAAGGATCCGGGCACAGCAACTTCCTGCAGCCATGTACTCGGCTTCGGTAGTGGACGTAGCTACCGAGTGCTTGTTTCTTTGAAAACCACAATATCGGCTTTCGCCTAGGAACCGACATGTTCCGGAAGTTGATTTTCGATCTATCCCGCATCCTGCATAATCGGCATCGAGAATAACTCGTCGGTATTAGATTATCATCGGCAGGATACCATAACCCAAAGATCGGGTGTTCCTCTTAGATATCGCAGAATCTTCTTCGCCGAGTCTAGATGACTTCGCTTGGGATTCGCCTGAAATCTTGCGCATACACCTACAAAGATAAGTTATGTCGGGTCGGCTAGTTGTTAAATAAAGTAAAGAACCAATAATAGCTCTATAATCGGTAGAGTTAACGAAGCTCCCTCTTTGTCTAGATCGATTTTAAAGTTCGTGTTCATGGGGATCTTGGACCGGTTTCTTTGGAATCACGGCCGAATCTTTTGAGAAGATCTCGAGTGTATTTGGCTTGATTGATGAAGATTCCTTCGGTGATTGTTTTACTTGAAATCCAAGGAAATAATTCATCTCTCCCATCATGGACATCTCGAATTTCTCCTTCATCATCTTCTCGAACTGGCGACATATAACTTCATTTCTGCGGCCGAAAATGATGTCGTCCACGTAGATTTGCACCCAGTAGAATGTCATCTCTCGACTTTATGCTTCGAATAGGGTGCGATCTCTCGTCCCCTTTTGAAAACCTTTACGAAGTAGAAAGTCGATAGGGTATCATACCAAGCCCCGGGTGCTTGTTTTAACCCATACGAGCTTTCCTAAGTCTCGTACACTGATGTCCCCTGGCGAAAGCCGGGCGGTTGTTCCACGTAGACTTCTTCCTTGATGACGCCGTTCGGAAAAGCTGACTTCACATCCATCTCGATATACCTTAAATCTACGATGTGTTGCATAAGCTAGGAAAAAACGAATGGCTTCCAATCGCGACCGGAGCAAATGTTTCATCAAAGTCAATTCCCTCTCGCCCGATCGTATCCTTTAGCAACTAGTCGAGCTTTATTTCGACAATGACGTTGTTTTCATCTCGCTTGTTCTTGAAGACCCACTTAGTTCCAATCACGTGCCGATGTCTAGGTCCGTCGACAAGCTCCCAAACTTCATTTCGACGAACCGGTTCAGCTCTTCTTGCATAGCAATGACCCGGTCAAGCATCTTTAAGTGCGTCCTCTATCGACCGAGGTTCTTACGTAGACGAGAAAACAAGAGTAAAGTGAGCTTTCTCCTTGAATTAATCTTGATCTCGTCCTTATAGTTGCTGATGGATCTCCAATGATAAGATCGAAGAATGAGCATCGAGCCACGAACGCCTGAGTCGGGCTTCTTCTTCGATACCACTTACCGCACGATCCGTAGGTGTATTAGGCATTTCGAGTAGTCTTGTTTTGTGACCGTAGTAATTCAAGAAGAAGGTTAGGATCTACCGAGTTTCCGGTGTTCGGGGGCATTCGGCTCGAGAACATTAATCGTTCCCCCGAGTTTATATTCTCGGTAGAGGTCTCGGTTACCACGGGGGCTTCCTCATCGACCGAAGTTACCTGTTGTTGATTACGTTCGATAGAATCAACTAGGTTAGCTACATTGCTTGTTGGCTGAGTCCGAATTTCTTCATCTTCTGACTCATCATCCCAACAATGCTGGATCTTTTCAGCTTTGTCATTTAGTTCGAGATCCTGTAGCTTGCTGCTGACATCCTCAGTGCTTGATTTTGTATCTTTCCTGTTCTCAGTAACAAATTCATCAAAAACAACATGAGGGCTTTCCTCCACGCAAAGAGTTCGATAGTTAAAAACTCTGAAGGCTTTACTGACTCGGGAGTATCCTAAGAATACTCCTTGATCAGATTTGCTATCAAAGACCTTCAACTGATCTTTCCTATTGTTGTGGATAAAGCAAAGACAGCCGAAAACATGAAAATGAGAAATAGAAGGAATTCTCCCTTTCCACAGTTCGTATGGCGTCTTCATGTGTTGCTGTGTCAGTAGTGATCGATTCTGAGTGTAACAGGCGGTGTCAGTAGCATCAGCCCAAAACTTTGAGGGTAGTCCAGAATCTGCGAGGAGCGTTCTTGCTGCTTCTTTGAGAGTTCTGTTCTTACGTTCAGCAAGTCCGTTCTGGCGAGGGGGTGCGCGGTGATGTCTCGTGCTGAATTCCCTCTTTATCGCAGTATGTCTTAACTACCGAGTTTAGAAACTCTGTTCCTCGTCGAGCGTATCTTCTTAATCTTGATGTTCTTTTCCACACTGAGTTTCTTGATAGATTAGGTAACTCGGTCGAACATCGATTTGTTGGCGATGAAGATGACCCAAGTATATCTCGAGAAGTCGTCTATGACGACGAGGGCATACTTCTTGCCTCTTATAGTCACTGGAGAGACCGGCCCGAATAAGTCCATGTGAAGCGGTGAAGGATTCCATCGGTGGAAGGTGACGGAATAGGTGGATTGCTACTCTTTGTTTGCTTTCCCTTCGTGCACGCTTCACAATTTCGTCTTTGATAAACGATTCGTTGGGCGGTCCTCGACTTTAGAGTTCTTGACAAGCTTGTTCATGGTCTTGAAGTTCGGGTGGCTGAGTCTCTTGTGCCATAGCCGCCGACTTGTTACCCGATTTAGTACGTGCGAGCAAGCAAGCCTCGGGTTTCAGCGGTATTCCGGTTTGCAACATAGATGTTCTTCCTCCGCGAACCTCGATAACACTCGTTTTCCCTGTAGATTTGTCAACAATATCACGAAACCAAGCATCAAAGATTACTCGTTAAGATTATCACGAGAATTGGATCGAAAGGAGATTATGTTGAAGTCCTTCAACATATGTTACTCTTTGAGGCGTGGCGGTCCCAATGTTCGGCGTTCCGTATCCCCTTGTGTAGCCTTTGGAATTGTCACCGAATTCAATTCCGGGACCATCTTCTTGTACGTAGTTGGTCGGCGAGGCTCTTACGGTAGGTCATGTGTCTCGAGCAGCCGTTGTCCACTATCCACGGGTCCTTATGCACCTGCAAAACAGAGGCATTTTAGGTACCCTTTGGTTCGATTGGGTCCTTACGGGTTAGTGGGTGATTTCGGAACCCGGATCTGTCTCGGGACCTTAGAAGTTCCGAGACTTCTTCTTCGAACCTTATCGCCTTTCTTCTCCACGAGGACTTGGAGATACCGACTTTCGCTTATAATTTTGGGTTCGGGAGCTCTCTTCTTCGAGTCTTAGCGCTTCTCCCGACCACCTGGGCTCATAGTAGTACGAGTCGTCTTGTGCCGGGTGCTCATACGGTGGCTCCTTATGTAACCGTTCGCCCATCCGACCTTCTTGATTCCCCCACGAATTTGATCGCGGTGTCCTGGGGCTGGAACCTTTGGTCGTTGCTTGTTGCTACTCGGCCGAGGTGTAATTATTTTCTGTTTGTTTTTCGCCCGAGGTGTGGTGTCGGCGGCTTGCACCTTTCCTCCGACGAACCTATCGCCGGGGTGGTTGCCGAGCTTTTGGAGGTAGAAGCTTCGTGTGTATAGCCCGAGGCCTTCTTTCACGAAGTTGACCGTTGAGCTCTAAGCATGCTTTCAAGCTTCTCCTTAGCTCCCGTGTATTGTTCGATCATCAATCCTCTCCGGACTTCGTCACTCCTTCCGAGTAAGTCATAGTCATTCTGCACGTCTGTGAGCTTCTGACTGAGCTTGGCTATTTCAGTCTCTTTCTCAGAATTGTCCTTGGTCAGAACTGAGATCTGAGTCTCTTGAAGCTGAGACTTAGTCATGAGAGATTCAATCTCTTCCTTGAGTCTCGCAACTAGATCCACTGACTCAGTAGAGACCCGACAATCGAAGAAAGTCTCGATTCTCGGCCTTTACCTGTTCAAGTTCCCTGGATGGTTCTTGAACTCTGCTCGTTCGAATGACCGTTCCTCTAGCGAGATCATCGTAGGCTTGTACCACATCTAGAGGATCATCTGTGACCGAGCACGTGTCTTGTGTGCTGTGTGAAGAAGAGGTAATAATGCGTTTAGAATTTACCTCAGCCTCTTCTCCGGCCATCGAGAAGTATTCGGCCGACTCATCGAGAACTGTCTCTGCGACCTCAACTGCGACGAACGCGGCTTCATCTTCAGAAGAATACATGAATGTATCCTCCTCAATTGAGTTGTCGGATATCTCTCCGGCTATATAGGCCTGCCGTCTCTCGGCGAATTTCTTTCTCCTGGCCTGCCGTTCTGCTCTTTGAGCAGCTGAGAGTTCGGGACAATCGTACTGATAGTGTCCCTCCTTCTTGCCGTTGTAGCAGGTAGATGTTACGCTTTGCTCTTACCAGTGAGTCTTTAGATGGACCGGCAAGCAGACTCCGATTTCCCGCATTCGGTAGAAGGATTAGATTCTTCTTTCTTATGATAGTCTTTCTTACCGAGGAAGAATCTCGGTTGTATTTCCTCGACTTTCGACTCTCTCCTTTTCCCTCTCGATATTTGAGAGCCATCGGTGCTAGGCCGGTCGGGGCCTGAAGTCTCAGAAGACTTTGCTACTGATGTGGCCACAGCTTTGCTTGAGGAAATAGGCTTGGCTCCGGTATTGCTGATTGTTGCCTTGAAGGCGTGGTCGAACTGTGTGTCAGCTGGAGCGCTTAAGCACTTTTGGGGTAGGCTATGCTCGAATTCCTCCGATTTTAATTCTGAAAATATAACATCAGGAGTTAGAGCATTTAGATCAGAGCGACGTAAATAAGTAGCAAATGGAAGCCACTTCGTCGGGGCAACGCTCTCAAGATCTTGGTGTTCATCTCCTTGTTGGTGAACGACCTCCCCAACCCATTGATAACATTGACTTGATTGGTGAATCGACACTCGGCTCGTCAATGGTTTCGAAAGAGCTCCATTGCAAAGGCGTCGAACCTCGAAGCTCTAGCTCGAGCTTGTTCTCTTTGATCTCGAGGGGTTCCATGGCTCAGATGCTGCCAAGGCGTCCCATAGCTCTTTCGCCGTTTTGCAATCTTGTACCCTTCCGAGATGTGAGTCATCGAGCGTAGTCGGTATGGCATTACGTGCAACTCTCGGTCAAGGTTGTGCAACTTCTTTTCTTCGGGCGTGAAGGCGAGATTTGTCTTTGGGAACCTTAGCACCGGTTTGTGCTCCCACGCCTCCTCCAAAGGCAAATACTACGCCGTCGATCATGGGAATGATCGGTCCCGACTCTAGGACATCCGACATGCTTGTCGTGGAGTGACGTTAGGTGTGCCTCCATACGTACGCGCCATACCGTGTAGTTCTCTATTGAGAACATCGGCACCATCCTAATACCGACATATCGGACATTGTAAGAGTAAGAGTATAAGGATGCCGAGAAGATGCTTATGCAAGGGAAAACGGTTTTCGGGATCGGTTCGAGAGGACCAATATTTCGAACCGGCGATCGGTTGAACACCGAAAGCTCGATACCAATTGTTGGTCCGGAGACGAAAAGTCGGTGTAGAGGGGGGGTGAATACACCGAGCTCTGTTTCTTTTTCTCGGTGAAGGTCGGTGAAGCCGATGTTTGCAACCGATGAACGAGTGCCAAGTAAGCCTTCGATCACTGGGGTCAAAGTGAGTCGGCTTCGAGCTCTTCTACGGACCGATGTCGGTATTACGAAACTCCGGTCGGAGGCGCGTAGTGCGAATAAGTGTTAGGCCCGGAGTCGTCTCTTTTGAAAACGCGTTTTTGCAAGTTAAATCTTTTGGTCGTGCACTTTATAAAATACGTTTTATGCAAACTTATGATTTTCAAGTCGGTTGAATGCAATGCAATAAAACAAGTAAATGAACACAAGCGATTTAACGTGGTTCGGATACGCAAGATCCTACGTCCACGGTCCCGAACAAGGCGAGAGAACTTGTTGATTATTCCGAGCAAGCCTCGGCGGGGATACCGTGCCTTTGGACGGTTCCCTCTAAGTTATAGTCCTTAGCGACTTTACAATCCAAACCTAAGTTTAGAAGGGAGGGAATATTCTCCAACTGAGAAGGAGTTCTTACAACAAGAACAATTCACTAAATGTGAACTCCTTCGGATCTAAGCTATGAATCTAGCAATGAGCTTAGTCTAGAGAAGATAGGGATCAAAGTGCTCTAGAGAGATGAACTACAAGAAGTGTTCTATGAAAACTAGTTCGTCTCTGGATAAGCTTGAAGGTTCTAGAGCGTTGTGAGCTTGAATGATATCCCTTGATTTCGCGTATATTCCTCTTTTTGAAATCTTCAAATCCTTCTCTATTTATAGTTGTGAGTTGTGACATATGTCCGTTGGAGACGACGATGCCACGTGTCACAAGCGTCCAAAGAAAACGGCCACTATTCAACTTTGTTGCGGCAGGGGCGTTAATGCGACCGTTCATGAGAGCAACTTTACTTGTGTAGAGTAGGTAAGCGTTGTCGGCTTCTCATTGGTCGAGGTTTGTAGTTGGTGAGTGTCGAGTTGACCGTTCAAACTACCTCGTATGTCTTCTGCCGAACATTTGAAGGGACTTTAAGTCTTTGGGTCGCTTTTACGTCGGATACTGTACTCGAAAGTCTGTCTTCTTCGGTGAGTCGTCGGACCGATAAAGTGAGCTTCGATAGTCGGTTGGTCGACTGCGAAGGTATCTTGCTTGACCTTGGTTCTTCTACCGATGACCATCGGCTTGTAGAGAATGCTTCTACGAGGTCCGGGTCACCGATGCGGGATCTTCAACCGAGTTTGATATCAGTGCCGACGAAGAATGCAAGCGATTACACACGATGACGTGGGGTTCGAAAAGTATCTTCGCTGAAGATCGGTTCAACAACTACCCCTTACGAGGACTTAGACAAAAATAATAAGCATTACATCAAGTCTAACCTATACATCGCCTAATCCTATCGACACACTAATCTACCGATATCGGCTCGGTTTTGGGATCTTCAATTCCATAGTACTACTATGATTTCCCCCAATTTCTTTTAACCCTAGAACAGCTGAGTATCAATCTACTGACTCATATCCAACAAAATATTATTATCCTAGACCAACTCCGGCAGATGTTTTAATAGAAGAACAAAATGATATTATATCTAATAGTTATAGTGGCAATCATATATATGAGTGGAATATTGATGGATTTGTTAATCAACAAATTCATAATACAATCCATAGGATGTTAATGTATTGTACAATATGTAAAAATAATGGAAACACGGATAAGCAAATTGCTAAAATGATAATAGCAAGATTTACTGGCCAACTAAAAGGCTGGTGGGATAATTATTTATCTCAAACAGATAGAGATAATATTCTTAACACAATAAAAGTTGAAAATAATATTACTAGAGAAGATGCAGTTTATACACTGGTTATTAATTTTGTAGAACATTTTACGGGAAGATATACAGAAAATAGTGAAAATATTAGGACACTATTACAAAATCTTAGGTGTAAAACACTAACAGATTTTAGGTGGTATAAAGACACCTTTCTTAGTAGAGTCATGGAACTTCCTGAATGTAATATCACTCATTGGAAATCTAAGTTTATAGATGGTCTTCCAGGTTTATTTGCCGAAAGAGTTAAAAACGTATTAAGACAAAATTATAATAATATACCTTATGAAAATTACTCATATGGAAAATTAATAGGAATATGTGTACAAGAAGGATTAAATCTTTGTAATGAAATTAAACTCAATCAGCAAATGAAACGTCAAAATCTAGTTGAAAAAAGACAATTAGGTCATTTTTGTGATCAATTTGCAATTGAAAAAATCCCTTCTACTAATAATAAAAATAAGAAAGTTTGGAAAGATAATAAACCTAGATATAAGAAGAGAAAATTTTCTAAAAAGAAATATGAAGAAAATAGGCAAAAGAAGTATAATAGAGCCCAAAATAAATGGGAAAAGATGCAGAAAATAATCTGTAGGAAATGTGGTAAATATGGTCATTATGCTAGAAATTGTTGGACTAAAAGAAAAATTAATAATCTTAATTTAGACGAAAATATGAAAGATATTCTTTCAAAAATATTATTAAATTCAGAATCAGAATATGAAGATACTAGTAGTACTAGTACAGATACAGAATCTAATACAGAATTAGATGCACTAGGAAATGAGTCCATAATGTCAAACTCAGAGTCAGAATGTTTGCCCTGTCAATTAGGACAACCATGTATCAGAAAAGATGATGAACAAAAGAGTGATATTGAAGGAAAAGAATTTTATAATATTCTTTCACAATTTCAAAATTTAAATATAAATGTTTTAAATCATGATAATATTATGGAATTATTAAAATTAGTTAAAGATCCAGAATTAAGATCTAAAATAATAGATCTAGTGGAAAATACACCTAGCACTTCTCAGAATGATATATATGAGGAAGATAAGATATATGAGAAGCCTAAGAATCCAGAAGGCCCCTATATGATGTCTGAAGTTTATAACAGAATGAGACAGAAAAAATTAGAAGAAAATCCTACTTCTACAAAAGATTTAGTTATTGAAATTAATAATCTTAAAGAAGAAATAAAATTATTAAGAAAAGAAAATAAAAATTTAGATTATAGAGTCTCTAAATTAGAAAATGTGTCGACAAAATTAGACCTCAAACACAAGAATTTGAAGACAATTTAAAAGGCAATTTTCTTTCTACATTAGAAATGGTTATATCACAAAAATGGTATACAAAAATTAACCTTTTAATTGATAATTATTATTCGAAAGAATTTATTGCTTTAGTTGATAGTGGAGCAGATATGAATGTTATACAAGAAGGTCTTATCCCTACTAGGTATTTTGAAAAAACTACCCAAAAATTATCTCATGCGGGGGTAGTAGATTAAATATAAATTATAAATTGCCAATAGCAAATGTATGTATTAATAAAAAATGCATACAAACAAGTTTTTTGCTTGCTAAGGATATTGCTAATCAAGTTATACTTGGAACACCATTTATTACAAAAATTTATCCTTTTAAAAGAGTTGATAAAGAAGGAATTATAGGTACATTCCAAGGAAATGATATTTTATTAAAATTTGTTACTGAACCTTTCACAAAGGTTTTACATGAAATTTATGATAATATTTCTCAAAAAGAAAATCAATTATATTTTCTTAAACAAGAATTAAATTTCCTTACTATTGAAGAAAAACTTCAAAATCCTAAATTAAAGGATAAAATTGAGTCGGTTAAAAATCAATTTTCAATAGAAATTTGTAATGATCATCCTAATGCATTTTGGGATAGAAAAAAAACATATAGTTTCACTCCCTTATGAAGAAAATTTTGATGAATCAAAAATTCCAACAAAGGCTAGGCCGTGTCAAATGAATTCTGAATATCTAGAGTTGTGTAAAAAAAAAATTGAATCATTATTGCAAAAGGGATTAATAAATCCTTCAAAATCACCCTGGTCATGTACTGCTTTCTATGTTAATAAACATAGTGAGCAAGAAAGAGGGGCACCTAGATTAGTTATAAATTATAAGCCTCTGAATAAGGTGTTAAAATGGATTAGATATCCTATTCCTAATAAAAAAGATTTATTGGATAGATTATATGATTCTATTATATTTTCAAAATTTGATTTAAAGTCAGGATATTGGCAAATTCAGATTGATAAGTCTGACAGGTATAAAACTGCCTTTAATGTTCCAATAGGACAGTTTGAATGGAATGTAATGCCATTTGGATTGAAAAATGCTCCTTCTGAATTTCAAAAAATCATGAATGATATTTTTACTCCTTATAGTGAGTTTATTATTGTTTATATTGATGATATCTTAGTTTTCTCAAAAAATATTGAAATGCATTTTAAGCATTTAAATATGTTTAAGAATATTATTATACAAAATGGGTTAGTTATATCTAAACCCAAAATGAATTTATTTCAAACAAATGTTAGATTTTTAGGCCATAATATTGAAAAAGGAAATATTATTCCTATTAATAGAAGTATTGATTTTGCAGAAAAATTTCCTGATGAAATCCTTGATAAAACTCAACTTCAAAGATTTTTAGGTAGTCTAAATTATATATCTCCTTATATTAAGGATTTAGCTAAAGATACGACTATTTTATATGATAAGGCTTAAGAAAAATCCTAAGCAATGGACTGAAAAGCATCTTGAATCATCAAGAAAATAAAAGAAAGAGTTAAATCTCTTCCTTGCTTAATCCGAGTAATCCTAATTGGGAAAAAATTGTTGAAACAGATGCATCAGATATAGGATATGGGGGTATTCTTAAACAAATTAATCCTCATAATAAGCAGGAATATCTTGTTAGGTTTTATTCAGGAAAATGGAATAATTCACAAAAGAATTATTCTACGGTTGCAAGAGAAATTCTTGCTATTGTTAAATGTGTTTTAAAATTCCAAGATGATTTATATAATCGAAATTTATTATAAAAACCGATTGTAAATCGCAAGATTTATGTTTAATAAAGACTTTAAACATGATGTTTCAAAACAAATGTTTGCAAGATGGCAGGCACATTTAGCCCCATTTGATTTTGAAATTGTTTATAAGAAAGGAGAAACTAATAGTCTTCCTGATTTTTTAACCAGAGAATATATTCAATGAATAATTTTGCAGGAATGTACCAACGTGGTAGAGGACTCTCCTCTTATAGAGGAAGGGGTCGAGGCAGAAATCAGCCAGAAATTCTGGCTCAGCATGGAAAGAAAAAGCTAATAGCTGAAGATTTATCGAGCAATAAAGAATTCCAAGAATTTTTGGAATATAAGAGAAAATTAGAAGGTAATAATCCTTCTTCTTCAGCTCAGGATGATATTCCTTCTTACTTAACAATTGTGAGTAAGGAAGAAAATAGTGATTATATCACTAATGAAAAAACAGAAAATATTCTGTTATTGGAAAAGAAAGATTTAAAATGGGAAAATGATCCCTGGTATCTTATGGAAAGATATTTTGATAAAGCATCATATGCTACTCGAACTTATAAGTTCAGAGAATTTTATGAAGGAATTTTAGCAGAAAATGGATGTGAAATCCAGCATTTTCCTCCAAAGGAGGTTTCAGAGGTTCATAACTTCTCAAAAATTATTATTAAAAAGATTATATCTATTGAAGAATGGGGAATTTCTCCATCAAAGCAAAAGGATTTATATTCACCATCAAATAAGATTCCCTTGAAATATAATTTTTGGGATTATCAAGATGCCTTTTGTAAAGCATTTTTATACCAAAATCCTAATAGGAAACATTCTTGGTTTATCAAGGTATGTTCTGAAGTTTATAACTCAGAAATACCAATTTGGTTTTGTAAATGGTGGCAAACTTATGGTACAAATGTATCAATTTTGCCTGAACCATTTAAACACAGATTTGATCAATGGGTAGAAATTTCTCCCAAGGTACATGAAATTCAAAAGTCAGAAATCTTGATCGAAGGAATATTTGCCTTCTACTTTTTTATTGAATTTTCAATTCCGTGGATTATTAGATGGAGTCCACAAGTGAGTTATACCCAAGAAAAAATCCCTTGTCTAAAAAGAATTTTTTATTCAAAATTTTGGGATAAAATGATGAAAATAGATCCTGAAACTAAATCTTTGTTTGGATCTAATACAATAAATGATATTGTTTTAAAAATAAAAATTTATAGTGAGCAAAAGAAGCTCCAACAAAGGAAGGAAATTCCTTCTGCTTTTGAGCAAATTTCAAGAAGGTTGAAATTGAAATCTGAGACTATGTCTCAAGAAAAATTATTAGCGACTTATTTTGAGGAAATGAAAAAGGATTTATTATCCTTTAAAGAAGAGACACTGTCTCAAAAATCCGATGCCTCAATGGAGTTACAAGAAGCACAAGATCCAAATGAGGAGCCATTAATTGCTGATATTTTTGATTCAATGACCGAGATGATTACGGAGAAATTCAACAACAAAGGAGCATCATCCTCTTCATCAACTAAAGATCTAATGGTATTCGAAGAAAAGGAGTAGAAGACATTGAAATGGACGGTTGTATTACGATAAATTTGTATGCGATCGTAATACGAAAAAATAGACCTACTAGGCTATTATATAGCCTTTTGACTATGTAAATAGATGTAATGTTTATATTTTGTCTTTTCTCCCTTTACTTGTCTATAAAAGGGAGTTTGTTTCTCATTTGTAACAAGTTTTTGGAGAAGCCTAACTCTCTCTCTTCTCTCGATCATTCACTCTCTCTCTTGTAAAAATATTCCATCATAATAAAAGTGTTGCTTAATATTGGTGGTCTACATTTATTGTAAGTTTTCTTTCCTTTCTTTATTTTAATAGTTAAATTACTTTCCTTTTTCTTTGTTTTAGTAATTAAATTATTAGATAATTATGATTAGCCTAATAGGCTAAATCATTAAGTATGATAAATCATATCTAAGTTCATACAAATTATTCCTTCAAGGCTATGTGCAAATAAGATAGGCTAAGTGTTTATTTTTACAGTCTTAAACACCAAAGAGGTTTTGGTTATGAGTTTCTGGCCGATCTAAGGCTTATAAGACCATTTTACATTGCTCGTCTCGCCCCTGTGTCCGCAAGCCGTTGAAATGGCTGTCTGGTGTGGGGCTTAGCACTGTTGTGTTGAGCAGTTGTTTGGTCTAAAGCTTTGGTATTGTTGACGGACCTCATACCATGTAATATGTGTTAACATTGTCACATCCTCTCTATTGGCTGTGTGGACTGTAAGGGTATGCACCGATCCTGCTCTTGTTGGTATCAGAGCCAGGGGGGGTATGCTGTATGAATTTTATGGTGTGATTTATCATACTTAGTTGTTTTTTTATGAATATAATAAGA
The DNA here is from genome assembly GCA_028984105.1 of Lavandula angustifolia. Taxonomy (NCBI): domain Eukaryota; kingdom Viridiplantae; phylum Streptophyta; class Magnoliopsida; order Lamiales; family Lamiaceae; genus Lavandula; species Lavandula angustifolia. The sequence goes on from CM054811.1 coordinate 16,676,857, forward strand.
AAATCTGGTACTGTTAAAAACAGTACAAAAGAAGAATATGATTTACCTCAAAATCTTGAATCACTAAATAAATGGACAATTCCTAAAATTGAACCTAGTGTTATATATAAACTAGGTACTTTTGAAAAAATAGGTCTAAAACAAGTAGTTAAAACTACGGAAGAAACAATTCCTCTAAATGGAAATGAAATGATGATTAAATTGTTAGAAGATAGTGATATACTATCTTATAGGAATACGCATAAATTTTTACATATAGGGCTTGTACAAATTGCTTTTAAGCCTTTAACATTAGAAGGACTTCCAGAAAGCTTCATAGCAGCTTTAAGAGATGGAAGAAATTTAAATTGGAAACAATCTTTAATGGGTATAATACAAACTAGTGTGGCAAACGGTCCAGTATATTTTGATGTTTATCCAAATTTACAATTATCATTAACTGATAATAATATCCTAGATGCTTTAACATTAAATGTTAAAACTCATGGTTATAATTATAAACCGAGTTCAGAAGTAATAGCTATATGTTACAGAGTTTATTACAAACCGTTATTTACATTAAATCCACAATGTAAAAAGATAAATAAACCTTTAAATGAAACAATTCTTATAGAAAGTAATTTTAGTAAATCTAATGTTACAACTAGAAGAAGAATTAAATGGGAAGAAATAGATTTTCCATTAAATTGGACAATAGAAAAGGGTCGTAGATTCACAACCTCAAGCAACAAATAATTTAATAAAAGTAATACAAACTCCAGAAGGAGAAGTAACTTTAGAATTCGAGGACAATAAAAGTCCAACTAGACAGTCTTTAAGTAGACATAGGTCTAGTTATTCTAGTCATTCATACATATCGCCTCTAGATTATAAACTAGAGCAATTGAGTATTCCACATAGAGCCTCTACGTCTCAAATAGGTGAAAGATTCAATGAATCTATTGATGAAAATAAAATAGGAAAAATAATAATAGATAAAAACAATATTGTTAAAGGATTAAGAAATACAAATTGTATTAAAGATGAGGAAATAACCGAATCAGAAATGAATTTTCATATATAATGAATTTAGAAGAAAAAACGATTTTAATCTCGGATCCCGGGAAAGACAAATAATAAAAGCGAGAATTCAATACTCCCAGGATGGGAACCGTTTAAAAAATGGTTTTTTGAAAATTTTAGTCCTAAAGAAATAATAAATATACAAGAAGAATTTTATAAATTCTGTAAAAAAGAAAATAAAATTATCTTTTTTGTTCCATGGTTTGTATCTACATATGTAGAACAATATATCTCAATTTTAGAAAGAAATTATAAATTAAAAAATGGTGAAGTACTTAGTCAAGTATATCCACCACAACAATCTTTTCAAATAGAAAAGAATGGAAAAATTCATAATTTCTTAGCTTTTGCAAAATTATTAGAAGATAATACACTTCCAATAACTTGTAAAGAAATAAATATTTTAATAGAGCAAAATAATTATTTAAGTCTTTATTTTAATATTTTAGGGGAAGCAGTTAATAACTCTTCAAGATAGAGTTAAAAATATATTAGAAATAATAACTAATAAGGTTATAATAGAAAAACCCGAAAAAAAAAAAGAGGTACAAATAGCGAATCCCACAATTCAACCTCCACTGAAATAGTAGGTTTTAAATTAAAACCTATGAAAGAATTTGAAGAATTTTTAGAAGAAAAGTTTAAAAATTTAAAAATTAGTACGCTTGATAAAAGATTAAAAGAAAAATTAGTTGATAATCCAAATCATAGACAAGTTTATCGGGAAGAAATTAATAAAATTTCAAAATGGGCGAGATAAGCCAACTACAAGTAAATATTATTATCCTAGACCAACTCCGGCAGATGTTTTAATAGAAGAACAAAATGATATTATATCTAATAGTTATAGTGGCAATCATATATATGAGTGGAATATTGATGGATTTGTTAATCAACAAATTCATAATACAATCCATAGGATGTTAATGTATTGTACAATATGTAAAAATAATGGAAACACGGATAAGCAAATTGCTAAAATGATAATAGCGAGGATTTGCGGCCAACTAAAAGGTGGTGGGATAATTATTTATCTCAAACGAGATAGAGATAATATTCTTAACACAATAAAAGTTGAAAATAATATTACTAGAGAAGATGCAGTTTATACACTGGTTATTAATATTGTAGAACATTTTACGGGAAGATATACAGAAAATAGTGAAAATATTAGGACACTATTACAAAATCTTAGGTGTAAAACACTAACAGATTTTAGGTGGTATAAAGACACCTTTCTTAGTAGAGTCATGGAACTTCCTGAATGTAATATCACTCATTGGAAATCTAAGTTTATAGATGGTCTTCCAGGTTTATTTGCCGAAAGAGTTAAAAAAGTATTAAGACAAAATTATAATAATATACCTTATGAAAATTACTCATATGGAAAATTAATAGGAATATGTGTACAAGAAGGATTAAATCTTTGTAATGAAATTAAACTCAATCAGCAAATGAAACGTCAAAATCTAGTTGAAAAAAGACAATTAGGTCATTTTTGTGATCAATTTGCAATTGAAAAAAATCCCTTCTACTAATAATAAAAATAAGAAAGTTTGGAAAGATAATAAACCTAGATATAAGAAGAGAAAATTTTCTAAAAAGAAATATGAAGAAAATAGGCAAAAGAAGTATAATAGAGCCCAAAATAAATGGGAAAAGATGCAGAAAATAATCTGTAGGAAATGTGGTAAATATGGTCATTATGCTAGAAATTGTTGGACTAAAAGAAAAATTAATAATCTTAATTTAGACGAAAATATGAAAGATATTCTTTCAAAAATATTATTAAATTCAGAATCAGAATATGAAGATACTAGTAGTACTAGTACAGATACAGAATCTAATACAGAATTAGATGCACTAGGAAATGAGTCCATAATGTCAAACTCGAGTCGGAATGTTTGCCTGTCAATTAGGACAACCATGTATCGAAAAGATGATGAACAAAAGAGTGATATTGAAGGAAAAGAATTTTATAATATTCTTTCACAATTTCAAAATTTAAATATAAATGTTTTAAATCATGATAATATTATGGAATTATTAAAATTAGTTAAAGATCCAGAATTAAGATCTAAAATAATAGATCTAGTGGAAAATACACCTAGCACTTCTCAGAATGATATATATGAGGAAGATAAGATATATGAGAAGCCTAAGAATCCGGAAGGCCCCTATATGATGTCGAAGTTTATAACGGAATGAGACGAGAAAAAATTAGAAGAAAATCCTACTTCTACAAAAGATTTAGTTATTGAAATTAATAATCTTA
>CM054811.1:16680693-16807746 GCA_028984105.1 Lavandula angustifolia
TCCTAATCGGGCCGATGAGGAGGTATGAAGGGAACCACAGGTAAGCGGCCCGCCAGCTGCGAGGAAGAAGCTTCCCGGTAGCTACCAGATTAATACGAGATGATGCTCCACTTTGCCAAATCATGTGAGCGCCGTAAAGGAACACGACGATTCTTACTACTATTCCTCTCCGTCCACGGGGAACCAAAAAATCAAGCAAGGAATCAAGAAAGCAATATAGTTGGCTGGAGGCTCTCGGAAGAGGCGACCGCTGAAGATGACTCTAGTCCGTCGTAATGACGGTGCTCGTGTCAATAGTGTGTTTCGAAGGAACCAAGGCTCAATGTAAGTCCGGACGGCTCGCGAGCACTGGACATAAACACATGCACGATCGACGGAATTGAGCGAGAAGGACAACAAACGCACATGGAAGCCAACATAATCCCCCTCCTTTGTGAATGAGTATCCACCGGCAAATGAGCATATAACAACCTCCCACAAAAATGCTGACATGGTAGGGGGCGCGGACAAAGGGCCCCCAAATAGCCCCGAACGAGAGGCCGCTTAGGCAGCCGATATCCGACACGATCTTATGCGGAGGAAAGAGAGAACTCACCGTTGGTAGTAAGAGTCCATCGCAAGCGTCATCCCGATTCGACATCACATGCCTCGGCCAATAGTATCAATCAACTCAATGGGCCGGCCACAAGCTACATGCATATGCAACAAACGATCATGCAACCATGTATGCTCATGCTCATACAAAAAAATGGCATACCTAATAGTAGCAGAGATCGGCATCGGAAGGACGGTAGGAGGAAGGGGCGGTCACCCCTTACAACCATCGTCCCGAGAAACTAGCCCCTGCTACGACTTAAGGACCACCGCACGTACTCATGGCAGGCCTACCGGTGCCTTAGGAGCCGCTCCCACGGCCGGCTGGGCATAGTGGGGAGAAGACAATGTAACCGGATAAAAGGCATGCGTGTACTTAGCCCACAGAGCGAGCCCGGATAGAGTAATGGGATTTGGAACCTCCGCCTGGCCCAGAGCGAAGCGGAAACAGCGGCAAACACATCGGATAATCTGCGTAGCCCAAGGCCTCCCCTCGTCACGAGGCGAGCACGCCGGTCTCCCTTGCAACCCGGTGAAGTCTTCCGGATCTCACCCATGGATCCCTAGAAGAACCTCGCCATCATCCGCTCCAGACGATGTAAAAGCCGTCCCAAGGGAGCTCCATCACCTGCAAGATATGAAGCGGGAGCGTGGAGAGGGTGCTTTGCGAATCAAAGACAACCGCCCACCAAAGGTGAGATAATGATGAGACCAGTGTGAATCTACGCACGCAAAGCATCAAACAATGAAGCCATCCGAGCACCCCTATACATCGACACACCCCATGTAGACAAAGGGGTAGGGTGCACCTGCCGATATCCGGTAACCTCCTCCATAATCGGTTGCCAACGCCGTGCAAAACCTTGAAACATGTAGAAGCTTTGCTCTTCTCCTAATTAATCTTCGCCCAGGGAACCGCCACATAATGATCAAGGCACTCACGAGCCGCATTAAGTGCGTGCGGCGAGCTTGCGTGAAGATAATGATATCATCTGCATAAGATAGATGAGATGGAGAAATAGAGTAAACACTCAACTAATCTTCTTAAACCTTATAGGGAAAACTAGGGTTATCACCGGTCGTGCTAGTGAGGATATGGATAACAATGTACGCCAAGCCTCGAGATTACGGCAAGAGCTGACTCTTCGGAAAAGCAGCTTTGAAGGAAATATTGTCCCTCCTGCAGAATCGCTTTGATATAAGCGTTGAGCACAGCTTTCTTATATCCAATGGGAGATACGCCGTGGTCGAGGAAGGTTGAATACTAACTTCAACCCTTCGAGGATGTTGATGTCGACGTGGCTCTCCTCCCCGGCCGAGGTGAAACCTCCTACATATACCTTACTTGCGGTAACCTTTGTGTTCGTTCCCTCCACTTTAACGCATGTTGAAGAAGAATTCAACAACTTGTGTCGGAAGACAAGCGTGAGGTTGCTTCGTCGAAGTGTCTTCCAAGCTTGATGCCCGGAGAGGCGACTCTGTCTTCTCTATGACTTAGTGTCCTCATCTCTCGTTGGAGGAGACCGGGGGACAACTTCAGATGGCTTGCTCATAATCCTTCTTCTAGCACCCTTCTTTCTTGGGGTTTGGGCTTTCCTCTTGCCTTACTCTCACCGTCACCAATGTCGATTTCTTGTAATGAGTGGCTTGGTGAGGAACTCGATCTTCTTTGGATTAAAGTATTCTTTGCCGGCAAAAGTAATCTCGATCGGTCCCACATAAATCCTTGATCATGATTTGAGAGCTTCATCCCATATAAAAGCTTTCCTTTAGCATTCGGTTTAGTTTTGTTGATCCATCGAACTTCACCCCTTGAGCTTGAAACTCTCGATGAATACTTCTACCCAGTGTCCGAGCACTTGTCATGGATGGCCTTCATCATCCGGAGTTTCAGCCTCGATACCGATCAAATGAGTCGGCCTTGCTAGTCACTATATACGCCAAGGCCTTGAATTGTAGAAGCATGCTTTGCTTTTGGGAAATCCGGTCATAAAGGTTGTGGGCTTCCCGCAAAACAGGTGTCGGGTAATCATCCAGGACATCATCCTTACATCCAGCGGATGATGCCCTCGTTTGGATGTCTCAAATCTTCTATCCAAAGCTTTGCCTAGAGCATCCTCTTTAGAATAGGAGCTACCTTGGATGGGTCCTGAATCGATGAATGCAAATGTCCCAAACAAGTCTCCGTCTTCCTCCTCGAGGTTAAGGAAAAACTTCGGCCAATGGCGAGGCGGGAAGAACGATGCTCTCTTTAAAAGAACTGCTCCAGTCCGGATGCTCTCAAGGCATCGTACACATCACCCATATACTCCATTTCACTTTGCAGTCCGAACTCCATGAGTGGTTCACATCAAACACGGTCCTTCTTCAAGATCTCGACGATGTCTTTAGGGGAAACGGCTGCGAGGTTAGTCATGAGTATCTTTTTATCTTTGAGTCGATTGTTGGAAGAGATACGCAAACACGTGCATTTAACATTAGAGTCGGGCGATACCTCGTCCCAGATGGTTGTTGAATCTCTCGAACGAACGAATTCACTATAGAGCGAGTGTTCCCTCTTGTTGAGGACACTCCATACGAAATGCCTACCGAGTGAAGTCAGTAAGTTCTAGGAGACCGAGCTCTACTGAAAGATCTCTGAATCTAGCTTCAGCTAGAGGCTTGGTCAGTATATCAGCCCGCTGAATGTCAGTATGGATTTTCTCCAATCGACATCCTTCTTCTCGACATGATCGCGAATGAAGTGATGTCGAATGTCCACGTGCTTGCATCTTGTATGTAGAACGAGGATTCTACGAGATGGCAATGGCGGCGAGTCTTGTCATAGCTAAATTGACACTTCATTCTAAATTATATCGTAGTCGCGCGATTGTTGTCGAAGCCAAGGATTTGGGCACGACAACTTCGGCGGCCCATGTATTCAACTTGATAGTGGATGTGGCTGCGAATGCTATTTCTTGGAGAACCATGAAATTAGCTTGCTGCAGAGGGCCGACACGTTCACGAAGTTGATTTTCGGTTGAGCCTTCAACTGCCGCGATCGGCATCATTATAGCCGGTTAATTCAAAATTATCATCATTTGGATACCATAACCTGCAGTCGGGTGTGCCTTTGAGATAGTGGAGAATCTTCTTTGCCGAATCCATATTGCTCGGCTTGGGATTTGCACGAAATCGAGCACGGAACACCTACGGCATAAGTGATGTCGGGTCGACTAGCGATTAGATATACTAATGAACCAACTATAACATGATACTCGGTAGAGGCTGCGATACTCTCTCTTTATCAAGATCGATCTGAAATTTTGTGTTCATAGGGATTACTGGCGGTTTGCTTTGAACTTCGCAACCGAATTTCTTAATAAGTTCCTTAGTGTATTTGGCTTGATTGATGAATATCCCTCTATCGGTTTGTTTAACTTGAAGTCTAAGAAAGAGATTCATCTCGCCCATCATTGACATTTCGAACTTATCTTTCATCATCTTCTCAAATTTCTAACACGAGGTCACATTCTAAGATCCGAAGATGATGCCATCCACGTAGACTTGCACTAGAAGAAAATCATCGTTCGATCGTCTTGAATAATGTGTGTTCTACTATGCCTTTGTGAAAACCTTTACGAAGGAGGAAATCTAAAAAGGGTATCATACCAAGCCACGGTACTTGTTTTAATCCATACGGTGCTTTCACGAGTCCGTATACTTGGTGTCCTGCTTTGAAGCCGGGAGGCTACTCTACGTATACCTCTTCCTTGATACGCCATTCGAAACGCACACTTCACATCCATCGATATACCTTGAATCTTTGATGTGAGGCGTATACGAGGAAAAGACAAATAGCTTCCGAGTCTTGGGCACTGGGCAAAGCGTTCCATTGAAGTCAATTCCCTCGGCTTGACAATAGCCTTTGGCAACTAGGCAAGCTTTATTTCCGACAATGACGTTGTTTTCATCTCGCTTGTTCTTGAATACCCATTTTGTTCCTATGACATGTTGATGTCGGAGTGCATCGTCGACGGTCTCCCAAATCTCTTTACGTACGAGTGGTTCGGCTCCTCTTGCATAGTTATAATCCGGTCGGCGTCGTTTAGTGCCTCATCAATATTCTCGAGGTTCTTCGGTAGACAAGAATCGGGAGTACAATGTACTCTCGCCTTGTCGAGATTGGCTCTAGTCTAAACGCTGTTGAAGGGTCACCAATAATAAGCTCGGCCGAGTGAATATCTAACCATGATCATCGTTTCCTAGTCTCTTCTTTAGAAACATATTCAGTACAAGCGAGTAAGAGTATTAGGCATTTCGGTAGATCTTGTTTTGGGCCGAAGAATTTCGGTAACAAGTTGAGATTCTACTTTGAATCGTCCCCTTGTAGGGGTGTTTGATTCAAGAACATTATTTGTTCCCCCCGAGTTGGTGCATTCGGTGATGGTCTCGGTATCTACTTGGGTATCTTCATTGACCAATACACGGGATTGATTACGTTGAGTAAAATCAATCTTCACGTTCTACATTCGGTGTGGGTTGATACGAATATCTTATCGTTGAATCATCATCCCAACAACTTTGGTAAATCATTTCTAAATTTTCATTTAGGTTCGAGATTTTGTAGCTTACGGCTTACTCTTACGAATCTAAGTTGCTTATGTTCTGTTCTAAGTAGCAAACTCGTTAAAAACCACATGACGACTTTCCTCCATGCAAAGGGTCCGAAGGTTGAAAACCACTAAAAACTTTAATGACCATGGAGTATCCTAAAACACTCCTTGGTCGGATTTGCTATCAAAAGTTCTCGGTTGATCCTTCCCGTTATTGTGGATGAAACAAGAACAACCGAAAATATGGAAGTAAGATATAGATAGTATTCTCCCGTTCCATAATTCATAAGGTGTCTTCATGTGCTTCTTTGTCGGTAAGGATCGATTCGAGTGTAAAATGTTGTGTTTTTGGCTTACGCCCCCGAACTTCAGTGGTAGTCAGTGCGCGATGGCTTGCTTCTTTTAGTGTTACGTTTTTCCGCTCAACGAGACCATTACATGTTGGGCGTACGTGTTGATGGAATTCTCATATTCTATTCCTTTAGTATCACCGAACTCCTTAACCATTGAGTTCGAAACTCGGTACCTCTCGTCGAACGAATATTCTTAATCATGGGTGTCCTTCACGATCTGAGTCTCTTCAGTAGCCTTGGCAATGTTGTCTTGACGTCAGACTTGTTGGCAATAAAAAGCATCCAGGTGTATCTGGAATAATCATCAATAACCACCAGTGTGTACTTCTTGCCTCGATCGTTATAGGGAAGCGGCTGAAAAGGTCCATGTAAAGTAGCTTAAGTGGTGAAAGAATTGAAGGATAACTTTTCTTTGTTTGCTTTCCCTTCAGGTAGGCTTCACACTCTTCTTCCTTTTTGAAAGCTCGCTTGGGCATTCCCTTGACAAGAGATCAATTTGCTAGTGTTTTCAGCACCTTAAAGTTGAGATGGCTGAATCTTTTGTGCCACGGCCACTCGGTTCCGTCTTCGTTCCATGCTATGAAACAAGCTTCGGACTCCACGGATTTCCAATTTGTAATGTATATGTTCTTCTTACGTGTTCACGATAACATTGTTTTACACGTAGATTTGTCAAGTATATCAAAAAAACCGAGTGTAAAATATCACTCTTTTATTATTATCACATAATTGACAAACGAGAGAGGAGGTTATGTTGGAGCCCTTCAACATAAGATAATTTTGGAACTATAGTGGTTCAAATATTCGAGTGTTCCATGTCCTCTCGTGTAGCCTTTGGCATTGTCACTAAACTACTATACGGGTCCTTCCTCCGTGATGTAATCTATCGAAATATCTTTTGGTATGTCATGTGTCTAGATCATTCGCTATCTACGTACCATGGGTATTTTTGTACCTACAAAACAGAAAAATCACACTTAGGTACCCTTTATGTTTCTTTTGGGTCCTTAGGAGTTAGTGGTTTAGCAATCCAAATCTGTCCAACTACTTTTGTAATATCGGGACGGCTTCCTTCTCGACTTGTCAACATACTTCATTTGAAGGGTTCGGTGTTGTTGACTCTTTCTCCTTCCGGGAGGTTCGGTGGTCACGATCTTACGTGCGGGTGGACTTTTGACCTTCGAGCTGATTACGTGGCTTTTGTCGGATCTTAGGTGCCTTCTTGACCACTGGCTCATAGTAATAACAGATGTCTTGGTTTGGGTGAGTCGAAGTCGAAGGCTCATATTGATTTGTCCATCTTCCTGAAGTTCCCCTTTGCTTCTTCTTGGGAGCTTGTGAGTGAGATCTCCGGACTTCGAAAGGTGGGATGAGGTATATTCACCTTTTATTTGTATATTGTCAAGGGTTTCTGGTATTCTTAAATTTTAGTGCTCCGTTTGACAAACCTATCAGTAAGCTTGGCTGCTGAATCCTGTGGAGCTGAGGTTGAAGAAACATAAGTGTTGCAGCCTAACCCTTCCTTATGAGTTATATGCCTCTGACTTGTAAGCATGGCTTCGAGCTTCTTCTCTGCTACTAGAAATTTGTCTATCATCAGAACTCTCCGACGTCATCACTCTTCTTGAGAGCTTCATGATGTGCCTATAGTTCTAAATATTCTTTCTTCAGTAGACTTAGTTCAGTGACTTTCTTAGCCAAGTCTTTGATCAATGCTGAGATCAGTTCTTCTTGCTGCTGAGACTCTGTCATCAAAGATTCATTCTAATCTTTCAGTCTCTTGGCAAGCTGAGCTGACTCAGAACCGTCCTAACAAGACTTAGAAAGTCTCTCATTCTTAGCTCTCAGGAGATCCATCTCCCGAAGTGTCTTACTGAAGTCCAAACTCATCCTAATCTTCTCATCTAATAAGGCTACATAGGGCCAATGTCAAATTTTAGATGATCACAGCGATAGAGATTGTGTATTGTGTGTGCATGGTGGAGAGGGTACATAATTTACATAGGAGTTTACCTCATCATCTTCTCCGGCCATGAGACACTTTTCATTTTCTTCAGCTTCTATTGCAAGGAATGAGACTTCATCATCAGATGAGTCCATGAAGTTCTCGGCTCTTCGGAATCATCTAAAAGCTCTCCGGCATGAATGCTTGACGCTTTTTGGCGAACTTCGCTCTTGAGCTTGTCGCACATCTCTCTCGTTGCACTCGACTACGGACACTCATCTTGGTAGTGCCCATCTTTCTTGCGGTTGTAACATGAAGAGGATCAGTTTGATTTATGTTTGGACTTGTCGGGCTTGGAAGCGGATTCTTCATTCCTTGCATTTAGAGAGTTTTTTGTTATGATATCCTTTAGAAGGTGAATCATACTTACCTTGGGATTTTTTATAGGATTTCTTGACTTGCTCTTCCTATCCTTCCCTCAATGGTACTTAAGGGCCAGTAGAGCATATCTTTTAGCCAAGGTTCCTTCGGTAGGAATCGAGGCCGAGCTTGTTGAAGTTGTTTGATTGCTCACTCACTGCGATGGAGTCTTCGACTAATGCCTTTAGAGCATGATCATGTGTTGTGTCAACTCCATCCCTTATCTTCGAGGTAGGGCGAACTCTAACCTATCGCGCCTTCAATTCGAGAAAATATATAGTCGGTAGAAACGGCATCAAGGTCGAGTGTCGAAGATACGTGGCGAATGAACTCCGGCATCCTTTAGGAAGTGCCCGCATATATCTTCGGGTTCATCTCAATGTTCGAGATTGTCTTCCCTAGCCCGTTGATTGAGTCTATTATACTTGTGAATCGGACGTTCGGATCTTCAATTCTCTCATTGGGCGTGAGGGTGAATCTCTCAAGCTTTTGGAGCTCCAGCGTTAGTTTGTTATTTTTGATCTTCGAGTCCCCAGGCTCGGTAGCGCCGGTCGTCCCGAGTTCTTTCGCGGACTTGCGATCCCCGAACCACTGTCTAGATAAGAATCACTCGAGTTGTTAGAATAGCAATGTGTGCGACTCCTATCTCAGATTATGAAGCTTCTTCTCTTCGGGCGTGTAGTCCAATTTGTTCTTAGCGATCATCTTCCCTATCTCAGCTCCACCTTCCTCGTTGAATTTAACGATGTTTATGAGAGGAATGATACGACTGGTTTCCAGCACATCAGACATGTTGTCTTGTAGTGAGGTCAGATGCGCCTCCATTCTAACGCGCCATACACCATAGTTCTCTACTGAGAACATGGGTACCATCCGAATCCCTGACATATCAGACATATTGCACAGTTTATAGATTAAGGATGTATGAACAAATGTATATTGTGAAAAATGTTTTCAATGGATCGGTTCGAGTAGACAAGTTTCGGGCAATGAGAGTCGGGAAGAACTCATGCTCGATGCCGGTGTTGGTCGAGTCAAACATTCGGGTGTAGAGGGGGGGGTTTTCAAAATCAAATACGAACGGTTCGATAGACGGAGGATGCCTGCTGAATGACTTCGGCCAGGACCAAGCTAGCTGTTCTTGATTGTGTGGACGGAGTGAATGAAGATGCTTGAGCTTTGCTAGCTGACTTACTATCGGGATTCAGTAGCGTTCAGCAAGGTTCAGTAGCGTGCGGAAAGTGTTGGCCTGATTCAGTTTGTTTCATGAAAACGTTTGTTTAACAAAAACAATTTCAGTAGATTAGTGCGATGTTTTAAGCTTTGTACTGAAAATGTTGTTGTATGATTTGTAAATATATTTTCGGTATATGAGCGGTTAATCTACCGCAACCGTTAATGACACATCGGTTTTTAAAGTGGCTAGGATACGCAACATCCTACGTCCCTTGTCCTAAAAAATTGGGTTCCCTTGATACATCGCGTGTATGTTCATTTTGTGCGACTGCTTTGAATTCGGTCTTCCCTCTTTTTATAGGCGTGAGTTGTGAATAGTTCCGTTGGAGACGAGGCTGTCCACGTGTCACTCTATGCGTAGCTAATAGCTCTTTTTGAATTACGTAGAGTCCTCTTTCTTTGCGGGAAAGTGGTTAACTTGCGGCTTTTTGTCGGATACTTTCCCAGTTGTGGCCGCTTATCATTGGTCGATATACGAGATAGTGGTTGAGTTATTTTCGGTTTCAAGGTTGATCTGGAGGCGACATTTCGCTAATGTACGACCTCGGACAACGCTACGATATTGACTTTGAAGTCCATTTGCTAGTTAAAGCAGCCGACAAGTCGTTCTTTGAGTCGGCCCGAAAGGTTCGATATGCTTACTCTGTTGAGTCCAACACTGCGAGGGCCAAACTCTAAGTTCGATGGCTGCTCTGTCTTGAGTCCAATTCTCTTCGACTCCCGAACACCTCTCGGTGTCTTGCTCCCTGCGAGTCCGGCCATGCTGAATCTTCACTCCCATGGCATGTGGCGAGATGGTCTACTAATAGACGGTAGATGAAACTTCGAGCCGGAACCATGCTTTGAAGGCAAGTCTATTGAGTTTGAAACACTCAAAAGAGGTGTTAACTTTTACAACATACTTGGTTCATCAATCATAATAGTGTTTTGGGATCGGCCAAATCAACTACTTGAATCATCTCCCAACAACTTTCGATCTACCCCGCATCTGCATAATCGGCGTCGAGAATATCGAGTTAAAACAAGATTATCATCGGCCACGATCCATAACCCGGCGTCGGGTGTTCCCTTAAGGTATCGCGAGAATCTTCTTCGTCGAGTCCAGATGACTTAGCTTGGGATTCGCCTTGAAATCTTGCACAAACACTGCGGGCCAAAGTTATGTCGGGTCTACTATTACATTAAATACTACATACGTCCCGCTATTTCCCAGGCACATTTCACTTGGGCACGGAAATTAAGAAAATAGATGATTAAGAATGAGATATGAGTAAATGAGAAAGTAGGAGAGAGAAGATGAATGAGAGTAAATGATAAAGTAAGAGAGAGAAGATAGTAAAGTAAGAGAGAGAAGATGATAAAGTAAGAAAAAATAGGAGAGATAAGATGGTAAAGTATGAGAGAGATGATAGTTATTTCCAAATTAAGAAGTGTGCCAGAAATAGCGGGACGTCCATTTTCAGGAAAGTGTGTCAGAAATAGCGGGACGGAGGTAGTATCATAAAGAACCAATAATATCTCTATAGTCGGTTGAGTTATGGCTTGCTTGATTCGCGGCCAAATCTTTTTTAGGAAGTCTCGAGTGTACTTGGCTTGGTTGATAAATATTCCCTTATCGATTGTTTTACTTGAAAACCAAGGAAGTAGTTCATCTCCCTCATCATTGACATCTCGAACTTCTCCTTCATCATCTTCTCAAATTGTTGACATATACTCATGTTTTACGCAGCCGAAGATAATGTCGTCCACGTAGATTTTCACCGAGTAGAATGTCATCTGTTGACTTAATGTTGAACGAGTGCGATCTACTATCCCCTTCGAAAACCTTTACGAGTAGAAAGTCTCGATAAGGTATCGTACCAAGCCTTGGGTGCTTGTTTTTAACGCATACGAGCACTTTCTAAGTCTATAAACTGATATCCCTTTTGAAAGTCGGGCGGTTGTTCCACATAGACTTCTTCCTTGATGCGCCGTTTAGAAATGCTTGAGTTTACATCCATTTGATATACTTTAAATCCTTGATGCATTGCGTAGGCTAGGAATAGATGAATGGCTTCCATTCTAGCGGCCGGAGTGAATGTTTCGGTAAAATATATTCCTACCTTGACGGTATCCCTTGGAAACAAGTCGAGCTTTGTTTCTTACTATGACGTTTTTTTTTCATTGCGCTTGTTCTTGAAGACCCACTTTGTACCTATCACGTGATGATGTCTAGGTACGTCGACAAGCTCCCAAGCCTAATTTCGACGAACTAGTCCGGCTCCTCTTGCATTGCTATGATCCAATCAACATCTTTATGTGCGTCCTCTATCGGTGAGGTTCTTGATTATTCAAGAAATAGGAGTATAAAACACTTTCTCCTAGACAAAGTCCGGATCTTATCTTTACATTTCTTGATGGATCTCCAATAATGAGATCGAGAAGAGTGGGCAACTAGCCATGATCATCTAAGCTTAGTTTCTTCTTACGCAATTACTTCACGTACGGTCGACACAAGTGTTAGGCATTTCGGTAGTACTATTCGGTGACTAAAGCGATTCACTAACAAGGTTAGGGTCTACTGAGTTCCCAAGTTCAGGGGCATTTTGCTCTGGAGCATGATTTGTTCCCTCTGAGTTGTTATTCCCAGTAGAGGGCTCAGTTACCACGGGGGATTCCTCATCGGCCGTTGTTACTGATGTTTATTTGTTCGGTGGAATCAAGCGGGTCGGCTATATCGCTGCGGGATGGAGTGCGAGTTTCTTCTTCATCGACTCATCATCCAAACAACGTTTGGATCTTCTCGGGTTTATCATTTAACTTGAGATCCCGTAGCTTCTTTGCGACATCTTCGGTATTTGTCTCATCCATTTTCTCTGTTCTCGGTAACAAACTCATCAAAAATAACATGAGGTCTTTCTTCCACGCGGAAAGTGCAGTTGTTAAAGACCACGAAGGCTTTCTCCTGACTGCGGAGTATCCTAAGAACAGTCCTTGATCTGATTTTCTATCAAAGACCTTTAACTGATTCTTTCCATTATTATGGATAAAGCAAGGACAGTCAAAGATATGCAAATGAGACTTAGAAGGATATCTCCCTTTCCATAGTTCATATGGTGTCTTCATGTATAACATTGTTGGTAGGGAGCGATTACGAGTGTAACGGTGGTGTCGGTAACATGCGCCCCGAACTTCGAGGGTAATCCGAGTCTGCTAGGAGCGTTTTTTTGCTTCTTTTTAAAGTTTTGTTCTTTCGCTCAACAAAATCGTTCTGTTGGGGTGTACGAGCTATTGAAGTCTCGTGTTGTCCCCTCTTTATCACAGTACTCCTTATTGATTGAATTGAGAAATTTAGTTCCTTGATCCGAGCGTATTCTCGAATCTAGATGTCTTTTTCCACTTTGAGTTTCTTCGGCGGTATTGACAACTCGGTCTTGACATCGATTTGTTGGCTATGAAGATAACCCACGTATATCTTAAATAATCGTCAATAACGACGAGGGCATACTTCTTGCCTCTTATAGTCGGCTGGAGTGACTAACCCAAAAAGGTCCATGTGGGGGCGGTGAATTATTCCATCGGTGGAAGGTGACGAAATTGGTGGATTGCTTTTCTTTGTCTACTTTCCCTTCAAGCATGCTTCACAATTTCTGTCCTTAATGAATGCTTCGTTGGGCAGTCCTCTGACTTTTGAGTTCCTTCTAGCTTGTTCATTACCTTGAAGTTCGGGTGACTGAGCCTTTTATGCCACAATCATCCTGTTTTATCACTTGATTTCGTCTGGGCAAGCAAACAAGCTTCAGGTTCGGCGGTGTTCCAGTTTGCAACGTAGATATTCTTCCTCCGCGAACTTGATAACAGTGTTTTCCACGTCAGATTTATCAAGAACATCACGAAACCAGCGTCAAAGGTAACTCTGTTAAGGTTATCACAGAATTGACTGGCAGAAAGGAGATTATGTTGAAGTCCTTCAACATATGTTACTCTTGGAACCGACGCAGTCCAAATGTTCAGCGTTCCATATCCCCTTGTGTAGCCTTTTGAGTTGTCACCGAACTCAATTCTGGGACCTTCTTCTTTGTCACACCCGAGACAATTGATGGAGGTGGTTTAGCCAGGAGATAGAGGGATCGAGGAGATGGAAGGGTTTTGGTACGGTGAATGGAAGAGGAAAGGGGAGAACGAAGTTGTTGACTCAAGTAAATGATATTGAAATCTATTTAGATGCGGAGGACTCGATCTTGACCGCTGATTCACCAAGTGGCTAGGAGTCGTCGGATTAAAGGAAGGCGCGCGTGGAAGCCTGGATCTATCTCCACGTGTTATCTGCAAGTAGTTAATTGTTTATGTTTAAGTATGTTTAATTTCGCATATTACAATTAATCGTTAGGTAATGTCACGGCGCCTTTATAAACCTATGTTTGGAACTTTATGAGATAAGAAATATTTTCGCAGACCTCTCTACTCTCTCTTCTCTCTCGGTTCCTACTCTATCTTCTTCATTCTACCTCAACTCTACTTCTCTCCGTTCACGGTATTCCATACGAAATAAGCAAGCGGGTTAAACGTCGCGCTATTACGGTCTTCAACAACTCGAGATAATTTCTATAAATACGATTGGGGTGTTTCGGTGGTATCGGAGCGGGCGATACATGGCCGCTCGGATACGCCTCCCATCCTAGAGGATGGTCAAATCGAAGATGATGATCCGGTACTCCAACCTGCGAGAAGTTGATGAAAACACAAAGATGTTAGTGGAGCTAATCAACCGAATATGAAGCAACACTGTTGGGTGATGATTCAATCCTCGGCATGATCATACTTGTGGGAAATGATTCTATCTTCTATCTCGAATCACGCTCGGTAGCCTCGTGCTCTACGTTGAGAAAATTTGAAGATCCCAAAACCCTATCGATTGGTGAACCATTCCTTTGTATTCGTATTTGTCTCACGAGGTTTTAGACTCGGTTAGACACTCTGCTCCGGTCAAGGCACTAAGTAGCTCATCGGCCTCGGCACCGGTGTAGAAGACTCGGTGAATCTTGGACTCGGCGGGAAGCGATATGCGAGAGAGTCGGTTGAACCGAACTCGCGGGAGTAGTTCACTTTGGACTCGGAGCTGATTTTTAGTAGACCCTTCTCGTTTGTCTATCTACGAATACAAAATCGGACTCGGCATCGGGCCGAGTCTTACGAGCTCGTGCGAATCTTTTGATAAGCTATCGGTGTTGTCAAAGTACGAGGAAGAGAGAAGTCGACTTCGGTTGCCTCGAAGTACATTCTGTCTCAACCACCACATCCGCCTCGACAAATGACAAGTATACACGTGTCCTTGGTCAACAGCGATATATGAGTTTCTTGATGTTGTCCGGTTATGTTAACTGCTTGCAAGAAAAGTAATAATGTCCGTCTTTCTTGCGGTTATAGCACACGGAGACTACGCCACCTTTTCCGAGATGTGTTGTTCGATAGACTAGCGGCGGACTCGGTGTTCTTGCATTCGGGAGAAGGTTTAGATTCTTCCCTTTTGTGATTATCTTTCTTACCTGAGGGAGAATCTTTATGACATTTCTTCAGCTTTCTGACTCTTTTCTTCTCCAATTGATATTTGAGAGCTAGAAGCGCATGTCGTTCAGCAAGAGGAGTCTAAATCGATTTTGCTACGATCATCTGCAACCTATTTGTTTCTTTGAACCGGGGCTAGCTCCGAGGTGCTGGTCTGTTGCTTTTAAAGCATGATCAAATGGTGTGTCGGTTGGAGCGTTAGTGCATCGTTGGGGTAGACTATGCTCGAACTCCTCCGTCTTCGATTCGAAAATATAGCATCGGGAGTTAAAACATTTAAGATCGGAAGCGACGTAAATAAGTAGCAAAAGGAATCCACTTCGATCGAGCGGCGCTCTCATGATCTTGGTGTTCATCTCTTTGTTAGTGAACGTCCTCCCCAACCCATTAATCACATTGATCGGTTTGTGAATCGGCGCTAAGCTCGTCGATGGATTCCACGGGGCTCCATGGCAAAGGTTTCGAACTTTTGAAGCTCTAGCTCGGGTTTGTTTTCCTTGATCCGTGGGGTTCCTTGGCTCGATCAGACCCGGGGAGTCCAAAAGTTCTTTTGTCGTCTTGTAGTCTTGCACTCTTTCGAGATGAGAATCGCTGAGTGTAGTCGGGATCGCATTAGTGCCACTTCAATCAAGATTATGCAATTTCTTCTCTTCGGGCGTGAAGGCGACTTTATCTTTGGGAACCTTCACCCCAGTTTTTGCTCCTACACCTCCCACATCGATATATTCTACATTGTTGATCATGGGAATGATTGGTCCTGTATCGAGGACATCAGTCATGCTGTCATGCAGCGATGTAGGTGCGCCTCCATTCTTATGTGTCATACGGTATAATTCTCAACGAGAACATAGGTACCATCCGTATCTTGGTATATCGGACATCATAGGAAGATGGTATAAGGATGAATGAAGAGATGCTTGTGCGGTGAAAACATTTTTTATACGGATCTATTCGAGTAGACCAATAAGTTATCAAAAACGATGATCAAGAGAACACCACTCTGATACCAATTGTTGGTTCGGAGGCGAGTATCAGTGTAGAGAGGGGGTGAATACATCGATAGCAAGGTTTTCCTCAAATACGAAGGTCGGCTAACCATTGAGATTTGTTCTTGAATGAGTTCGATGCCGGATAAGCCTTCGATCGCGGGGCAAGGTGATTCGGCCCCTTGCGAGTTCCTTCGTGGCGAGGTCGGTATGGGAAGTTCGGTCACGAGAATATTATGCGGATAAGTATGGGGCCTGTTTGATTTCGTCTCTTTAAAAACTTTTTATGCAAACCAAAACCATATTGGTTGGTGCGGTTTTCAAGTCGGTTTTACGCAAGGGCGATTTAGTAAACAGTTTGAACACAATGCGATAAAGCAGTAGACAACCCAAGCAATTTTAACGTTTTTCGGATACGCGAGGATCCTACGTCCACGGTCTGCTAAACAGGAGCTCTTGTTGATTAATCTCGAGCAAGCCTCGGCAAGGAATGCGTGCCTTGCAGGACCGGACCACTTCTAAGTTATAGTCCTTAGCGACTTTACAATTTCAAACCGGAGTTTGAAGGACGGTCTCCAACAATGAAGGAGTTCTTATAGTAAGAACAATTCACTAAAAGTGAACTCCTTCGGAAGTTTTAAGCTAAAGATTTTACAATGAATGCTTAGAAAGAGAAGGGGAACTAAGGATTCTATAGAGAGAAGAACTACCGGGAATGATCTTTAAGGAGCAAGTTATTTGTTGTATGTGGCTTTGAGTTTGCTAGAGAGTGTTTGCGTGAAAGCTTGTGTTCCCTTGTTGTTCAGGTTTGTTTGCTTGGAAGCTCTTCTCTATTTATAGTTCGACCCCGAGCATGTATCCGTTGGAGAGGACAATGCCGTATCACAAAACTCCAACAAAAACGGCCACATATTTTTGAAATGTCACCGTGAGAGTGGTTGGCGTTACGTACATGAGAGCAACTTTTGTGTCGGAAGCGGGTAAGCTTTGCTTGCTTCTCATTGGTCGAGGTTTGCGATAGGTGAGACTTGTCAGATATCAGTCTTCTTCCGAGTTCACTCTATGAACCTCATATACTAAATGTTCTCTGCGACATTCGATCGATAAAGGTTGGGCGGTCGATTTTCCTCGTACGGCCTGCAATCGAGTGAAACATCGGTAGATCAATGTTGATTGTCTTGCGAGTCTTCATCGAGATGGTCGATAAAGGATCTTCTGCTTTGAATGTAGTCAGCTTCTGACTCGAAGACAATAAACGGAGCTCTTCACTCAATCGGTAGATCAAGGATCATACTGAGTCTTCTTAAAACGCTTGTTGAAGAGAATCTTCTATTGAGTGTTGTCGGCTTCGACTCTAAAGACTATTGAGCTCTACTGAACCGATGACTTGGGGTTCTGGAATTTTAACTTCTTTACTGAAGTTCAGTCCAACAATATACCCCTTACATGACTTAGACTAAAATAATTCTATCAAGACAAGTCTAGCCTATAACATCAAAGCGGTTCAAACACGAAACGGGGGTCGGGGCGGGGTTTTGCGATCTTCAATTCTATAGCAATACAATTTAGTTTCACTTACAATTTCCCCCATAACAAATATTACAAAGGCGTACCTAAAGATTACATAAACTACTAACTTCGTATCAATACGCATCTTCTGAGTCAAGATTCTACATGTACCCCCTTAGCAATGATCTACTAGATAATCGACTCATATCCCTACACATAAACTTGCATATAAAACACGATTAGCAACCAAATTATTGTATAAAGTAATATAATCAACTACTGATAAAATTAAAACACATAAATGAGAACTAATGGCGAAATGTAATTGTAAAACAATAATCATATAGATAATCGACGAAACTTTACTATTGTCTATTTGACAAGGGTTTGTTTTTGTGTAATAAGATTTTGTAGAGAATATTTGAGGAAGATTAATGAATATCAAAGTTTTGTAGAGTTAACTCGTTTATTGGGTAAGATATACTCCCTCCTTCCGGTTATTCTTGTCTTGTTTTCTTAATTGGATTGTGCCAAGGGGAGGACGCAGGATTGTGAGTTCGGGGAGTGAAATGATACCCTAGTCTTGTGTCGGGGTTCGGGCACGAGTTGCCAAGCCAAAAAAAATTTGTGTCGTCGGTTTATATTTTTGCTTGATTATATTTATATTCTCATACACAGTCTCAAATTCTTAACTAGCTTATGTCATCAAATTTATTTCTTTGTTCTTTTATAACTTTCTTTACTAAACGGATTACTAACCTAAAGCATTCATATTGTCCAAGAATTATTTATTTTCTATTGGACCTATATATTTTTAACTAGTTAGTTGTGTTATGATCATCTAATTTTTTTGTGCATTGCCAATTGCAATTTTATCGATTTTTAATTCCCGAAGCTGAAAGAAATTAATTGAATTAATAAATTTGCAAACTTGGCCCAATATATTATACTCTTGTAAAATGCGGAAAGCGAAAATATTTTTTTCATAAAATTTGCACACAAATCTTAGCCACGACACAAGAATTGGGGGTGGGGTTGCCTCCACCGGCGCGACACCCCATGTCTCTGCCTCTGATTGTCCTATAATTTTTATCATGTTTCTAAAAATAGAAAAAATTTACTCTTAATCCAAAAATAAAGTGGGTCCCACTTCAAATTATCTACACTTTCCTTATTCACTATCCACCCCACACTTACCCTTGTTTTATCTTTCTCTCCAAAAGTCTTTCTCGCATGCAATTTCATTCTTTACTTTTCAAAATCTGAAATTTACGATTCTTAACTTTTTGGAAATTTTAAATTATTTTTTCAATTCTAATATGAAAAAAAAAAATCAGTTGTCTCAACTATGGATAAATAGAGTTCGGATGAATTGTCATTCTTTTCCACCATTTATTACTCGAATATTGTTCTCATTTCTTATTACAATAAGAGTGAATAAAATAAGTCGATAATTTAGTGGGCCCAATACAAGTAAACACCATAAATAAAATTTCTTAATCTATACAAAAAGAAAGATTAATAATGAAACAGAGTAAGTATTTTTGGGAATTTTAATATATATACTATATATACATTGTGAATATATTAGTATAATTGGGGCTAATTTATAGAAGAAGAAAAAAACAATGAGTGACACTTGCCACCCCTTGTCAACACATAGCTCCGCCTATGGTTGTATCCTTCCTATTTATTGAACACGAAGGCTTATCTCATCTGATCATCTAATGCATTCTTATAGGCGATGAGTAATTTATTTGTTTGTATTCCTTATAAGAATTATTTTCAGCCTTGGATTGAATCTTATTTTTCAAGAAAGTTTATCACTGCTTTCTCTTTCCCACGAACATGGACGCGGCAGCTTGAGCACGGAAACATACAATTATGATGATAAATGTCATATGATAATTTTCTAGAATAAAAGGGTTTCCAATTTAATTTTCTTGTATAAGAATTGCATCTGCATTGTTCCCAACAACTTTTTCCCCTTATTCTATTGGCAAATATTTTACTCGGACATAGTTATAGAATATTCCGGCGAAAGATTTATGCTCCAATCCCATCCATCCACTATCTAGGATTCTAGCCTAGGGTCATCACCACTACACATGTAATAAAGTTAATTATGAGAGACATTTATGTCAAGCCACTTTAAGATGCAAATTAATATTCCTAGAGAAAATGAGTTCCATAATAATCTTTTGGTAGAAAATTCGGTAGTGAAAATATTCATTTTTACTGAAATACACAAACGTTTAGATATATTTATAAAATACAAGACTTTTGAGATGTATAAAGATGCATTTCAAACCCGTACATACAGTGTATGACAAGTCTTGTAGTTTAGTTGTAACTATTCACTTTTGGAACGTAAGAGACTAGCTACGTACAAATCTGGGAAAAAAATAATTTTGGTTCATACGTTAGTGTCGGTTTATTTTTAGTCTGTTATTTTGGTTATGACTAATTTTAGTCCGTTAGATTAATAAATAGTCCGATTTTGGTCCCTCTTATAAAATTGGATAAAATTATCCAATTTTAGTCATTTTTTATGTGTGTAAAACACGCAGATAATTAAAAAAATAAAATAAAATAAATGTTATTTTTGGAAAAACTTTATTCTTTAATTTCATAACATGGGAATAGTTTTTAAAAAAATTTGCACGTGAGAACTTATTTATTTTCCTAATTTTTGGGGTTGTGTACACGTGCAAAAAATACTAAAATTGGACAACTTTATCCAACCAACTTAATACACCAAAATTGACACTGACACATATAATGAGCTCAAAAATGGGCGTGGCCAGAGCATGATGGATCAAAATTGATTTTTTTCCTATAAATCTCGACCCTTAAGCTACCTCTTCTACAAATTAATCTAATTAACTTGAGCCATCAAATTTTTAAATGCCAAAAACCCTATGTAATATCCAATGGCCACCTCTTTCTGAGATTGCAGATATTATTGACTTGAAATAAAAACACTTTGCAAAAGCACTTGCACTCTTCTTAATTTAATGTCATTCTCTCAAGAATCTACCAACAACGTTAAGGAATCTTCTCTTTATTCTTAACTGTTTAATTAAAAAGTTACAACCCAGAATGCACCTATATATATATATCAAGTCACACAAATATCAGACAACAAACAACTTGAGAAAATTCAAGAAATATTGTAAGTAGAGGTAATTAATGATCAGTTCAGAATTCTCATGGAAATCTCCAACTCCTTACCTCTTTGGTGGATTAGCCCTCGTCTTGGTGCTCATTGTCTTGTCTCTAGCCATTCTTGTCTGCAGCGGACGACAGAGCTCGTCTGGTGATCAGGGGCCGACTGCGTCTGGATCAGGTGAAGTCGAGAATAGTGGAAAGCCGCCGTTAGTGGTGGTGGTCATGGCCGGAGATGACAGCCCAAAGTACCTCGCCCAGGCGTAACATGCAGCATTTTCTATTTCCATGCTGGAAATTAGTAAACAAGGAGAGTTGTGAATGGAACATTCAATAAATATTATCTAATCTCTTAACTTAAAAATACTAAGCTGCATCCCACTATTATTGTGCTTAGTTTCGCTTTTTGGGGTATGTTTCGTTATTCTTGTCTTTGTTGGAAAAAGTAATTTGTGAACCACGATCAATTTAGATAGTGGACCCTACTATTTTAACATATTTTTCACTTACTTTAACACACCTCTACCCACATTGTTAAACTATTCGCGAATACAACTAAGACAAAAATATTGAGACGAAAGAGTAATAAAATAGGAAATTGCATGCTATATTAATACTTTTGCGTTTATTGCATTTAAACCGGCGGTAAATTATTCTTGACCATGAGATCTTTCCAATCACAATGGCACCGCCTATTTTTCGAGCTTAACCGAAACCGACGATAATTTTATTTGACCAAAATAACATTGGAAGAATGTAGTGTAACTTTGCTTGTGTCAGTGAGAACTTCTCAGGTTTGTCCATTATTAATACTTCGTATCTCAATTCTCAAATAACAGTTGAATCTTCAATTTTGGGAGAATTTTGCAAATATTTTGAGTTTATAAACATTAAAATAATATATAAGCAATTTGGAGAATGGTGGCCCCACGCGGACCTAAAACAAATATGCTAGTCAGTGAGTAGAAAATATGTGATCTCAAAGTCCACGATACTTGAAGAGAATCTTAGAGTTATTTTTAGTTTAAATTACTGAGTGGGACGCTGCGGGTTGGAACTGCATTCGGAATGAGGACGTAATTGTGGGGTGGTTCAACCACGAACAAAAGTAGCTAGTTTATACTGTGTATGCAGTGCATGTGGACGCTCAAGATTTGTGTTGTAGAACTTATTGTTGGGATGAGATTGATATGATAAGATTTGAAAATCTCAAAATCCATGGCCGAATTATGAACCTGCAATATTGTAATAGCTTAGTTGAGTTTAGCTTACTAGGGAACTCGATGGGCTAGAGTTGAATAGTTGTGCATTTAGTAGAAGATTATGCACTCGGTAGGAGAACTCAATATCGATGAAGTCGGTTAGACGGCTATCGACCAGCCCAGATGCGCAAAAAATTTGAGTGCGACGTCTTGAATTTATTAGACGAATGTCAATAGAGGATACATCGAGTTGAAGGTCGAAGGATTCGAGAGGAAGTCCACTCATCGTACCTTGGAGTTTGAACAAGCATCACCTAATCGCATAAACTTCGACCCGATAAGGGAGCCGACAACATCCCTACCTTTCTGCCATAATCTGCTTCTAGGCGAAAAAGAGGATATCTCTACATTATCTCTACAACAACGTTCAAATTTATATGGACGTTTTCTTTTTCTTATTTGACACGTGTCTGCAGACTCCCTCCAACGGATCTATTCTCAAATTGAAGACTATGAATAGAAGAGTCTTCATGCGAGAAAAGACAAAAGGGAACACAAGCATTCAGCGATCATACTCTAGCAAACTCAAAGCGAAACACTGATGAAGAACTTGCTCGTTTGAAGATCATTTTAGTTCTTCTCTCTAGAGATGATTTAGTTCTCCTTCTCTATCTAGCGTGCTCATTGTAATATCAATAGCTTAGAACCTCGAAGAAGTTCATTTTTGAAGCTGTTCTTATTATAAGAACTCGCTTCATTGTTGGCGAGACTTGCTCCAAGGTTGAGAATTGTAAAGTGACTACGACTATCCGTAGATATCTCCTGCGTGCAGGTTAAGCTGAAACTTACTCGGTATAAGCAAACAAGAACGAATATGTCCAGTGAACAGATCGACTGAGACTTGCTCGGTATAATTTAATTAAGAAATCTGCTTAGTTTAGGATAGTGGACCTAGGACCCAGCGTGTCCAAACTACTTTAAAAACTGTTATTGTTGATTTTAACGCATTGCATTGATAAGCTGTTCATTTTGCATAAAGCCGAGTTTTAATCAAACAACATAAAACGGCTTTTTAACCGAGGCGATGATATTAGGGCCTAAACTTCCGCACATAACTTCCGATACTAAACTACTATTCAGCGACATAAGTTAGTAAGCGTACTCGTTAGAAAAATCTCTGCCCACGTATCCGAGGAAAGCATATTTGGCTAAGCTATGCAGTTCGGTAGCTTCTTAGACCTGTTGCCTTTAGCATTCTAAGTTTGAAATTTGCATTCGAGGTTTATTCACACACTCCCCCCCACTTTACACACACACACTGAAGCTCGTCTGCGGACCCGATAATTGGTATCGGAGCGGTGTTCTTGTGATCATCGTTATACGAATCTTGGTCTAAGTTGAACGAGATCTTAAAAATCCATTTTCTCTATACTTGCATCTCTTCATAGCATCCTATACCATATTTTTCAACATGTCGATATTTCGGGTATAAGGACGATACCCGTGTTTTCGAGAGAAAAACTATGTGGCATGGCGGGTGAGGATGGAGGGATACTTAAATTCGCTACATGTCGGCATGGGCGACGTTCCGGAGAAAGGACCTATTGTTCCCATGGCCGACATCATCGAGCTTGTAGTAGAGGGAGCGGCGGGTGCGAGAACCGGCCCAAAGGTTCCAAAGGACAAGTGCCTCTTCACACCTTAAGAGAGAAAGTAGCACAACCTTGACCAAGGTTGCACTTGATGCGATCCTTGATGACTCTTAGTGACTCGTATCTCGAAGGGTGCACGACTGCAAGATAGCAAAGGAGCTAAGGGATGCTCTCGTTGTGCTAAGCGAGGAACTCCACAAATCAAAGAGAACCAACCGGTGTTAGAGCCGCGAGAAACTTCGAAGCATTTACCATGCTTCTAGGGAGTCCATTGATGATTTCGAGTGCGAATTATAAATCAAATCAATATCATCAATGGATGGGAAGAACATTCGGCAAAAAGGAGACCAACACAAAGATATTAAGGACTCTTCGCGAGGCCCAAGTTGTACTCTTTTTCTACATGTTTAAGAAGAACTCACTTAAACTTTGTTATTTCAAAATTAAAGGCGGGGGGTTTGAGTTTAATCTCCTACACACCCCAGTCTTTGAGGCCCGAGTGCCAATGGATCATGCTTATAAGGCATTAGTCGGCACACCGGGGGCAAGTCCCCCGACCACAAGTCGGTCGGCCGGAAGCTCGATAACAATGCCAACCGGCGACAACTTGGGTCAGAAATACGCTCTCCTTGCGGTGAAATACCGAAGGACAAGGCAAATTCGGAAAGATGAAGATGAAGAAGGCTTCCAAAAGCTATCAATGTAAGAGAGAGAATGCACATTCAAAAAATGAATCCAAATCTCTATCGAATGCGGGAATGTTGAGGTGCCTCTGTTGGACATAACGAGACACCTAAAAGGGAAGGCGGGAGCTCGGTATGTTACAACTGCAAAAAGCCGATTACATTACCAATACAATTTCGAGAACTCTCGTCGGTGAAAGAGGCTGAACGACAAGCTAGTAGCGAGACAAATTTTTCGAGAAGAGGCAAGCCTACATCGCCGAAGAGTTATTCCACTTGCTCAAGTGCCGCGAGAATTATTCATTGAATCATCGATGATGATGATGCGTTCGTTACAATTGCGGTAGAGGATATTGAAGCTTGTCTTATGGTGGAGAAGAGGGTGAGGTAAATTCGAGACTCTAATATATGCCTCTCTTCACCATGCGCACACGACACATGAAGCTCTAATGCGGGTGAACTTCTAGATGTGGTTCTTACATATGAGGATATGCTTGAAGAAGCAGATCTAGATGAGCCAATAGTTCGATAAGACAATTCGGGAGCTGGAACTCCTTAAAGTTGAGAATCATAGACTTTCAATGAGAAGTCGAGACTCTGCGAGTCGAAGGACTTGTCTTTGAGACGAAGGAAGAGTTTAACTCTCACGATGACCAAGTCTCAACGGCAAAGAATCACAAATCTTAGTATTGACCAATGACATCTTTGAGAAAGAGACTGAAATAGCCGGTCTCAAGGATAAGCTCGCATAATCCAATGCGAGTATGAAGCTCGAGGAAGAGCGATGAAGTTTGAAGAACCTTGATAGCGAGCGATACATTGGAGCTAAGGAGAAACTTGAGAAGTTGCTTGAGGTCACGAGACCATACTCCACGAAGGAAGGACTTGGTTATACTT
This sequence comes from Lavandula angustifolia, assembly GCA_028984105.1. Taxonomy (NCBI): domain Eukaryota; kingdom Viridiplantae; phylum Streptophyta; class Magnoliopsida; order Lamiales; family Lamiaceae; genus Lavandula; species Lavandula angustifolia. The sequence continues at coordinate 16,705,478 of CM054811.1, forward strand.
ATAAAGCATCTACCTCGGGGCCGGGAAAGCTCGGATCGGTGCGGCCGATAGGTTCGATCTTGGGGGTAACTCGGCATGCGGAACCTTGAAAACCTCGGGCGAAGAATAAACAAAAAATGAACGCACCTCGGCCAATGAATAAGAAGATGACCCATGGTTCAAGCCCCCCAAAACACCCGGATCCAACTCGGGGGGGAACCAAGAAGGTCGGGTGGGCCAAGCAGGTATGGCCAACCCCGGTGGACTCATCCCGGCTCAATATGGATCGTATTATTACAAGCCAAGAGTCAAGAGCCCCGAAACGTTCAGAAGAAGAAGAAAGTTGAACCTCGGAAGAACGAGAAAGTCGGCATCTCAGGAGTTCGGTAGAGATTGGGTGACGAAAGGGCAAGAAGCGATGCGAAACCATCAAGGTTGTCGGACAAGTTTGAATCCAAAAGTCCACTAACATCTAAGGACCCCAAGGGCTGAACCCCGAAAGGGTACACAAACTATTTTTGTTTTACGGGTGCTAAAGGACCCTTGGATCATGGACGGCGAGATGCTCAAGACACATGATGCATCACTAACAAACTATGTTCGGCAAGAAGGAGCCATAAATGAATTTGGTGACAACTCCAAAGGATATATAAGGGGATACGGAACACTAAAGATAGGAAATGCAACGGTTCCCAGGACTATCATATGAAAAGCGTGTTATCACGATCGCGGAGATGAAATATCCACTATGCGAGTGGAATCTTGCTTTGAATCGCGCGCATACTTCTTTGGCACACACGAGGTCGAGATGATAAAACGGCATGGCGTAGCACGAGAAAGATTAAGTCAATCCGAACTTCAAGACAATGATTAAGCTAGCGAGGGATGATAATGAAGTTTTCAAGAGACACTGAACGGCGTAAAGCATGCATGAGCGAAAAGCAAACAAAATCAAGCAATCCACCTATTAAGTCACCTTTTTGCGATGGGATCGTTCGAGTTGCTCCACATGGATCTATTTGGGCCGTCACACCGGTGATGATCGAGAGGAAAGAAATATGCTCTTGTAATCATTGATGACTATTCAAGATGTACATGGGTGATTTTCATCGCCATCAAATCGACGTCATATTTGAGCTGCCTAAAGCTGGCGAAGCGGCTAAACGTCGAGAAGGATATTAAGATTCAAAGAATACGCTCATATAGTGGAACAGAGTTTCTGAACTCAATGATGAAGGATTATAGGAAAGCTAAAGGAATTCAATGCGAGACCTCAGCGGCACGTTCACCTTAGCGGAATGGTCTTGTTGAAAGGAAGAACAGAACACTCAAAGAAGCGGCCAAGAACATTACTCGCAGGACTCGGGTCTACCATTGAAGTTACGGGCGGGAAGCTGCTCGACCCTTTGCTGTTATACTTAGAATCGATCTCTATTGACCCCGAGATACTCATGAAGACACCATATGAATTATGGATAGGGAGAACTCCTTCTATCTCACATTTTCATGTTTTTTAGTTGTTCGTGCTTTATCCACGGTAACAAAAAGGACCAGGTTAAAGGTCTTTGATAGCAAATCAGACCAAGGAGTGTTGTTAGGATACTCCGGGGGGTCGGCAAAGCGTTCGGTTCTTTAACTACCGGACCCTTTGCATGGAGGAAAGCCCTCATGTTGTATTTGGCGAATTTACTTACGAGAATAGGAAGTCAAACTCTCGGCAAGATCTTTGGAGAGGTCAAAAGCAAGCTACAAGATCTAAGCTTCAAAAGATAACATCGAAAAGATCCCGACATTGTTGGGATGATGATTCGGACGATGAAATTCATAATCAACCAACACGTAATGTAGCTGAGCAGATTGATTCTCTGCGAACAAAAATCAATCCCAAGTAATTCGGGTCGATGAGGAAGCCCAGGTGGTAGCGAGACCTCTGCGAGAATAACAACTCGGGGGGAACTATTAATGTTCCTAAATTGAATGCCTCCAAACACGGTGACTCGGTAGATCCTACTTGTGTTGCGGAATTACGTTAATTACGAGAATAGTACTACGAAATTCCTCATACTCCTACTATTTGTGTAGAATCAATTCCGAGATGAAATAACAAGACGCCCTCGTTCATGGTTAGACGCTCATAGGTCGAGATCTTATAATTGGAAATCCTTCGGCGAGTGTCAATACAAGATCCAGTTATGTCGGGGAGAAAGCGCTCTATACTCCTTCTTCTAGTATATTGAAGAACCTCGGTTGATTGAGGACGCTGCTTGAATGATCTTGGCCCGGATCAACTTGCTATGCAAGAGGAGCTCAACCAATTTACTAGAAACGATGTATGGGCGCTTGTACACATACCTAGATATCGGCACGTGATAGGGACGAAGTGGGTCTTCAAAAACAAGCGAGATGAAAACAACGTCATAGTTAGGAACAAATCTCGACTAGTTGCCAAAGGATCTTGTCAAGTAGAAGGAATAGACTTCGATGAAACGTTCGCTCCGGTTGCAGGATTGGAAGCCATTCGCTATTTCTAGCATATGCGACAAATCGGCGGTTCACGATCTATCGAGATGGATGTAAAGTAAGCTTTCTTGAGCGACGTGCGAAGGAAGAAGTCTACGTTGAACAACCGCCCGACTTTCACGGGGGACATCAAGTGTACGAGACTTAAGAAAGCACTTCACGAGGTTAAAACAAGCACACGGGGCTTTGTACGATACCTTATCGAGACTTTCTATTTCGAGAAAGGTTTTCGAAGAGGACGGTAGATCGCACCTTATTCGGTATCAAGTCGAGAAGATGACATTTTACTTGTGCGAGATCTATGTGGACGACATCATCTTTAGATCTAGAAATCGACCATGCGTTAGAATTTTGAGCGAGAAGATGAAAGAGAAGTTTGAAATGTCGATGATGGGAGAAATGAATTATTACCTTAGACTTCAAGTAAAACAATCCAAGAAGGGAATATTCATTAATCAAGCTAAATACACGAGAGATCTCATCACGAAGTAGGCTGTGAATCCGGCAAATCGGTAAAGATACCCGTGAATACCAATCTCAAGATTGATTTTGATAAAGAGGGAGTATACGTTGGCCGAAGATATAGTTCTTGCAATGGATCGAGTCCTCAAGGAAGTTGAAGAGCGTAACAAGCTCGCCAGCTGAAAGAGTAACCAAAGCACTAGTGGAATAACACAATGCAGCAAGCTTCATTGAGAAGGATGCTACAAACTCGGTTGGCGCCTACCTTCGACGGATCGAGGCTCTACATCCCGAAGTACTCGAAGCCGTCAATGCGACGAGGACAAGCGATGGATCGCATACACGGATGCAACTAGAGATGTTGCAGCTAAGCTTGAATTCATCAGCATGTTTGTAGAAGACCTTACAAGGAAGGTCACTTCCCTGACCACGATTATTGATGATGCCAAAAATGGGGAAGGAACTAGTAGTGAGCGACTCTGCGACCCTCTTAAAGGGTTTGAAGAGCGGGACCAAGTAAGGCGGTGAAAGCAAGGGGGAAGAAACTGCGAAAAGGGTGAAGGCTCGGGATAGCGGGCGCGAAGGCTGTCGGTTGAAGTAGCCAATATGTATAAGGATTAGCGAAGAAGAGCCACCGGTCGGGTCGGCCAAAGGAAAAGCCTTTTTCTCCCCAGAGTCCTCGAAAGCTAAAAGGCGAAGTTGAGAATGCTAGAGGAGCAGTGCATATGATGAAAAAGCTGGCGAGAACTTCAAAAGCAAGATGAGAGGAAACAGACCAAGGCCAAGAAAGGCATACAGATCCGATCTTCAGTTCCTACCAGAACAAAATTTGTACTGCCTAGGCAATCCAGGTTAGCTGCTCAAACTCCTCCTAAGTCCAAAAAGCGAGAAGCCCGAGCATCTAAATCCAATCAGCCAGGACCGAGCGACTTAGAAACTCGGCACATATTCCATCTCACTGAGCTCTCTAAGAGATAAGATGTTGAACTAAAGAGCTATGAGATAGCTGTGAGAGAGGCATGGACATAACTGCTGAAGCCAGAATGATCAAAGAGGCTAGAGAAAGACTTCATAAACCTGACCCTTCTAGATCAGTCAGGACAGATTCTTAGAGCACCTAAAAACAGATCTTTGCCTCCTCCTCTCATGCTTCAAGATAATATCTGTAAGAACGAAATTAAGGAATAAATTAATGATACCATCAGAAGAAGAGATCTGGATAAGAATGTTGTTGAAGACAGGGGAAGAGGTCAAGCTGGCATTTGGAGTGCTGTAGTCCGTTCATCCTATGGCACTTGAGCTTCCTAAGAAGAAATCTCGACTTCAAGGCGCACATGCGGCAATTCAGAAGAAGCCCAACTGATTTTCTTCTAGTCTTAGTTGATAGAATTAGATTGTCTTGTAACTGTAATCATCTCTGGTCATTTATGACATCTTTTTCTATTGGCCTTCGACAACTACTCATTGTCACTTGGTTGTGTTTTTATCTTTCAACACTACAGATCACCTTAGTGATCAGATCACACACTCACATATCTGCTTATTTATATGTTTTTCTCTGTAGTTCAGTTGTTTAGACATCTTTTAGAGGAAAATTGCTCTTTTAATGTGTCGGGGAGAAATAGTTACACTTCGGTCTTATCTTTGCGTAGCATCGTGTTGATTAGATAGTCGGCACTGGCGATAGAGATAGTCTTGACGTAAAGAGCTTTACTGCTCTATATTTGCTCTGATATTGTGCTTAGATTAACTTGTAATAGGTTTTAGTATAGTCAGTAGTAATTGTTTGTAAAAGGTTTTGACATAATCAAATAGGGAAAAATTGTTGGGATGAGATTCAATATGATAAGATTTGAAGATCCCAAAATCCCTAGCTGAATGATGAACCTTCGATATTGTAATAGCTTAGCTGAGTTCAGCTTGTTAGGAACTCAGTAGACTAGAGTTCAGTAGTTGTGCATTTAGTAGAAGATTCTGCACTCAGCCGGAGAAATCAGTATTCGATGAAGTCAGTTGGACAACTATCGACCAACTGAATCTGAAAAGAAATTTGAGCCTGCCTACTGAATTTATTAGACGAATGTCAATAGAGGATACATCAGTTGAAGGTCCGAGGATTCAGAGGAAATCAACTCATCGTATCTTTGAGTTTGAACAAGCCTCACATACTCTCATCAAACTCGGCTAATAAGGAGCCGATAGCGTCCTACTGCTCTTCCATAAAAGGCTGCTCATGGGCGAAAAGAGGAAGTCTCTATAGTATCCCTACAACAACGTTCAAATTTATATTGTCGTTTTCCTTGTCTTATTCGACACTGTCTAGACTCCCTCAACCAGTCTATTCACAAATCGAGGACTATGAATAGAGAAGAGTTTTCGTGGAGAAAGACAAAAGGGAACACAAGCATTTAAGCGACTATACTCTAGCAAACTCAAAGAGAAACACAAGCATTTGAAGATCATTTTAGTTCTTCTCTCTCGAGATCCTTTAATTCCCCTTTTGTTGGGTGATGATTCAATCCTCGGCATGATCATACTTGTGGGAAATGATTCTATCTTCTATCTTGAATCACGCTCGGTAGCCTCGTGCTACGTTTGTTGAGAAGATTTGAAGATCCCAAAACCTATCGATTGGTGAACCATTCCTTTGTATTCGTATTTGTCTCGAGGTTTCGGACTCGGTAGACACTCTGCTTTCCGTCAAGGCGCTCGGTAGCTCATCGGCCTCGGCACCGGTGTAGAAGACTCGGTGAATCTTGGACTCAACGGGCTTGATATGCGAGAGAGTCGGTTGAGCCCGAACTCGGCGGGGAGTAGTTCATCTGGACTCGGAGGCGATTTTTCGAGTAGACCACTTCTCTGCTGCGTCTATCTCTCGAATACAAAAATCGGACTCGGCATCGGTGTGTCTTCCGAACTGTGCGAATCTTTTGATAAACTATCGGTGTTGTCAAGTACGAGGAAGAGAGAAGTCAACTTCAGGTTGCCTCGAAGTTTGTTACTGTCTCAACCACCACATCCACCTCGATAAATGACAAGCGTACACGTGTCGTCTCACCTACTAAAGCTACGGTCAACATATTTCCGTAAAAAGGAGGGAAAGGACAACATACCTACTACACAAAGAGCCGTTTGCTACCACAAAAGAGGGAAAAAGAAGAAGATCGTCTCCAACGGATCTATTCTTCTCTCCACTCTATAAATAGAGGATCATTCAAGATTTGAAAAAAACATCAACATACAAGAACCTAATGTCTGATAGAAGCAAGAAACGCCGCGAGCATTCAAACGGAGCGAAATTAACGACTAAGTCTTCCGCAGAATCAACCGAGTTATCTCCGTGAAAAGACTACATACGGCTCAAAAGGAACCAAGGCGAGCCGACATAAGTTTCTAGTATCCAAGCGGCCGACACGAACTTATAGCTAAACCCTCAGGCTTTGTTCGTCGCTCTAGATAGCTACATTCTCGTTCCTTATCCCTCTAACCCTAAGCTCACTTGTTATATCCATAGCTTAGACGAAGGAGATCACATTTGAACCCGATCCTTATTGTATAAGGACTCCTTCATTGTTGGAGAAGTTTGTCAAACACTTAAAGTTTGATAGAATTATGTAGCTGGGACTTGCTTAGTATAATCCCCAAGCCACGGCTTTGTTCGGTGTACAAGGCGGCGAGACTAACTCGGTATAATAAATAGCCTCCGATCTATCGGGACGGTGGACGTAGGATTGTTGATATCCGAACCACTTTAAAAATATACGTAGTCGTTTACTTAACTTGTTTCATTGGTTTTTTTGTGCATGCTTGAACATCATATTTAAAATCGATTTAAGCGTCTCGGTATTATGAACTTCTTATCTGCGGACCGAGACTTGCATAGAACGTTTTCCTCATTAAAACTGATTTGGGCCTACACAATTCCGCACCCTGAACTCTCAGCTGATCGATGCGGAATTCGACCTAGTCGGTTAGCGGATCTCGGTGAGTCGGTGCACTTTTAGCCTTTAACACGATTCGGGAACGGTTATGCAGTTCCTGTGAACTATTTCGATACGGCACCTTCTCGAATAGGGCTGTTCGTGTTCGAAAGTTGAGAAATTTGGATTCGGTGTATTCACCCCCCCTCTACACCTCGAACTCACTCACGGGACCAACAATTTGTATCGGAAGCGGGGAGTTCTTTGACTCTTGTTATCTTTGAGGCCGAGTACATTCGAACGGATCCAGGGAAAGCGTTTTTCCTTTGCATATCACTCTACATTCATATCATTATTCTTCATGGGCTGATATGTCGGTATAAGGATGGTACCTATGTTCTCGGTGGAGAACTACGGAGTATGGCGAGTCGGGATGGAAGCTCATCGACATCCCTCCATGAATGATATGGCGAAGTGCTTGAAGATGGACCTATCGTTCCTAAGATTGATAGTGTCGTGACTCGGGACCAAGCTCGAGGAGGAGGAATGGTGGCTGGAAGAAGATCCCCCCAAAGAGCAGAAGTCTCTTCACTTCACGAAGAGAAGAAGCTTCACAATCTGGACCAGATTCGCCACGAATGCTATACTAACCACCCTTAGTGATTCTTATCTTGGCGGGGGTTCGGGAATGCAAGGCTGCTTAAGAACTGCGGGATGCTCTTGCGCTGCGAGTCGAGGGACTCGAGAAGATTAAAGCCCAAACAAATTAGTGCCGGAACTCCAAAGGTTGGAAAGCTTGTCTCTCATGCCCGGGGACAAAATCGAAGATCTAAACGTCAAATTTACCAATCGATGAATTCTATCAATGGTACGGGAAAGACATTCGACAGCTTAGAGATGAATCTAAAGATTACGAGGGCAACGCTGCCGGACGGACCTTTGGACACCTTTTGCCACTTTATTGCGACATTCGATTTAGATCTTTGTGTCTCCCGACCATATCTTTTCGAGAATTACGGGCGAGAGGAGTATGAGTTCGACGGACCTCGAAAGGCGGTGAAGGCGAAGGCGTACGAAGATTGACCATGCTTTCAAAGCTACGGTCAGCACAACATCTCCCGCTACGAGCAAGACGACGAGTAAGGCGAGCCTTCACTCCGCGGCCTACAAGAAGGAAGTCTAGCTCGAGAGGATGCGGCTGCTCGCATGATGAAGAATCGAGAAGGAGAAAGAAAGGCGTAGAAAGCCGGCCAAAGCATACCGAGATACAAAAGGTAAGTCGAGAATATACACCTAAACGCCCACGATACTCAATCTTCCGAATGCGGAAAGAAAGATGACTCGGCACCCTCAAGGGATAGTGCAGCCCAAAGAAGAAAAAGTCATCACTTGCTACTGCGCAAGAAGCGGGACATTATCGGTATGATTGTCCTGAGCTCGTAGTGCTTCGAGAACGTGCGGCACGCAAGGGCGAGGAGAGAGAAATTCGCCCCGAAAAAGACAATCCTACATAGGCTGGCGAAATCTCGAGCGACTCGAGAAGAGATCGACTCCTTTATGGATTCATATGACGATGAAGCCGCTTTTATGGCCTTAGAGCATGAAGCGAGATGAATCAGCGAAATGTGCGTGATGGCGGGCGAAGAGGATGAGGTAAATTCTCATGAACCGAGATTAACTCCTCTTCACCTGCACACGCGACACTATTTCGAGGTGTAGATGGGAATTTGGACATCTCGACCGCATATGAAGATCTACTAGATGAACAAATTCGAGATGAGTGCACGGCTCGGTAAGACTCTTCAGGGAGTTGGATACCACGAAAGTGGAGAATCGAGAGACTTTCTCGGGAGAGTCGAGGTTGTTCTGCGAGGCCGAAGGACATGTGTTGAGACTCGGGGAGGAGATAAACTCTCGATGGCCAAGTCTCGGCATCAAGAAGATCGGATTCGGTCTTGACCAATGACTTGACTCGAAAAGATCCTTGACCCAGTCTGCGAAGCAAGAAGCTGATCGGGACTTCGAGGCCAAGCACAGCCTTGGCTGAAGAAAAGTGATGATGTGCAGGAGGAACCGATGGCGAGAGATATATGGGCGCGAGAAGAACTTGGAGGCTATGCTAGCAAGCAATAAGCCAAAGCAACGTAAGGAAGGACTTGGATTCGGTCAGGAGCTTCCTCATCCGCCCGATACACTCGGAAGTACGGCTTGGCGATAGATTTGTTCGAGGGGAGACTATCAATGCGGATATACTGAACCCCCAGCAAAGAACAAACGAGAAGATGAAAGCACCTCATCCCACACATCGGCATTCGACAAGAAGATCAATGCCAAGAAACCCGGTTCGGTCAAGGGGGAACCGGCAAATCCAAACTTGCGGTCGGTATGGACCTCCAAGGCGACGCATCACTGCTCGGTATGGATCATATTATTATGAACCTATAGTCAGAAGAGGCTCCAAAGGTCGAGAGAAGAAAAAGGTCGCACGAAGCGAGGTCGGCGGTCCACCAACTCAGAAGATCGGGGCTCCCGAACCTCGAAGCCTCGAAGTCGAGGCGTGACCGATCCGGTGGTCGAGATATGTTGACTCCGGTGGAAAGAAAATGTCAGAAACCACCGGGGTTGTTAGGCAGATTTGGGTTACTAAAACTAACATCTAAGGACCCAAAATCAAAAATAAAGGGTACTCGAATATAATTCTCTTTTGCGGGTGCGTAAAGACCCATGGTATGTGGACGGCGGATGCTTAAGACACATGACATACCAAAGGAGTCTGCGAAGAATTATATCATTTGAAGAAGGACCCGGATTGAGTTCGAGAGAGCAATGCAAAGGCTATACCGAGAGGATATGGAACACTCGGCATTGAGCGCCCTTAGCGTTCCAAGAGTATCATATGTTGAAGGACTTCGGCATAATCTTCTCTCTGTTAGTCAATTTTGAGATAACTCGAATAGAGTGATATTTGTTTGGTTTTACGTGATGTTATTGATAAATCCACGAGGAAAACGAGTGTTATCGAGTTCGCGCGAAAGAACATATATGTGGTCTGGCGGAACTTCAGTTGAACACGAAGCTTGCTTATTGGCGAAGAATGACAACCGCACGGGGTGGCTATGGCACGAGAGACTCGACCATCTCAACTTTAAGACGCTCAACAAGCTTGCAAGAGACACTCTAACAAGGGGGCCAGAATGAAGTATTCAGGCAAAGACACTCGGTGTGAAGCATGTACGAAGGGAAAGCAAACAAGGGATCAAAATCCTCCCGGTTCCATCGCCTTCCACGAGATGGAATCCTTCAGTGCTACATATGGATTTGTTCGGTCAGTCTTCCCAGTGACGATCGGAGGCGAAAAATATGCATTAGTGGTCATAGATGACTACTCGTGCTACACATGGGTCATATTCATTGCCAACAAGTCTGACGTCAAAAACGAGTTACCAACGCTTGCGAAAAAGCTCGGTGTCGAGAAGAACACCAAGATCGAAAAATACGTTCGGACGAGGAGGCTGAGTTCCTTAATTCCATGGTAAAGGAGTTACGCAATCTCGAGAATAGTACAACCGAAATGCCTAATTCACCTACTATCTCATGTTGAACAAATTTTAGATGAAGAGTTAAAACATCGTCGATCGTGGTCCGGACGCTCACACTTCTTATCTAATACTTGGAGATCCTTCGGCTAGTGTAAAGACAAGATCCAGTTCTGTCGGGGAGAAAGTGCAATATATTCCCCCTTCTTGTCTATGAAGAACCTCGGTCGATTGAGGACGCACTTAAGGATGCTGATTGGATCATCGCCATGCGGGAGGAGGTGAATCGGTTCACGAGAAAGGAAGTATGGGAGCTTGTTGATAGACCCCGACATCAACATGTGATCGGAACTAAATGGGTCTTCAAGAACAAGCGAGATAAAAACAACATCATAGTAAGGAATAAAAGCGAAGACTCGTGGCAAAAGGCTACTTGTCAGGTGAAGGGATAGATTTACGGCAAAATTTCGCTCCGTTGCAAGATTGGAGGCAATCGGACTATTCCTAGCCTACGCAACACATCAGCGTTTCAGAGTTTATCCAATGGATGTGAAGTCTGCGGTCCTGAACGGCGTGCGGAAAGAAGAAGTCTCTGTAGAACAGCCTCCCGGATTTCAGCAGGGACATCAAGTTTATAGACTCAGAAAGGATCTGTACTGGTTAAAACAAGCTCCCAGGGCTTGGTACGATACCCTGTCTGAGTTTCTTCTTTAGAAAGGTTTTCAGAAGGGCACAGAGACCGCACATTATTCAGCATTCGACTGGACGACGATATACTACTTGTGCAGATCTACGTAGATGACATTATATTTGGATCTAAGAATGTCACTATGTGTCAACAATTTGAGAAGTTGAAGAAGGATAAATTCAAGATGTCAATGATGGGAGAGATGAATTATTTCCTCGGATTTCAAGTCAAACAATCATAGAAGGGAACGTTCATCAATCATGGCAAATACACTCGAGACCTCATCAAGAAATTCGATTGCACATCCGGCAAACTAATAAAGATCCCGATGAACACGAATATGAAAAATCTATCTTGGACCAATAAAGAGGGAGTATCAGTAGACGATACTGAATTTCGCGCAATTATTTGTTCATTATTATATCTAACTGCTACTAGACCTGGAATAACTTATTTTGTAAGTGTATCAGCGTTCGATTTCAGGCGAATCCTAAGCAGAGCCATATGGACTTAGCAAAGAAGATTCTCAGCTATCTTTGAGGAACACCTGACATGGGTTTATGGTATCCAGCAAATGATAATATTGAACTAACTGGTTATTCTGATGCCGACTATGCAGGATGTAGGATTGACCAGAAAATCAACTTGAGGGAACTTATCGGTTCCTTGGCGTAAGGCCCGATCTCATGGTTTTTCAAAGAAACAGACATTCGGTAAGAGACGTCGACTACGGAAGCCGAATACATGGCTGCTTGGGAAGTTGGTGCGCCCCAAATCCTTTGGGTCGAGACGGCCGGCCTACGCGACTATGAGCGTCATTCAGAATGAAGTGTCGATCTTCTGCGACAACTCTAGTGCAATTGTAAACACTCAAAATCCTGTAGTTCATACCAGATGCAAGCACGTGGACATTAGACACCACTTCATTCGTGACCATGTCGAAAAGAAGGATATCAGAATGGAGAAGATCCATACTGACTATCAAAGGGCCGATATACTGACTAAGCCTCTAGCTGAAGCCAGATTCAGAGAACTTTCAGTAGCGCTAGGTCGGCTGGACCCTACTGACTCCAGTCAATAAGTGGATTCAGGAGAGGAGCATTCAGCAAGGGGGAATGTTCACTCTCAGTACTGGACTCATTCAGTACATGGAGATTCAGCAACCATCTACACGAGGTATCAACTGACTACGATGTTCAGCTGATAGGTTTGCGTATCTCTACTCAGTAGCCAACATTATATTTAATGCATTAATGATTCTGATTCATCATCGTATTCAATGCCTTAAGAGAATGTCATTTAATATAACGGTTTTCATTAAATGCACGACATTCTATGCTAAGATTGTTGAACTCTGCCGCGCATTAAATGCTTGTCTTATCAAGTTACTTCTTTGGCTATTTACAACTGTAAGTTGACTTAGGCGGCTACATTGATCATTACCTATTTTATAACATTAAATCCTGACCGTCCATCTCATAAAGTAGATTTAAACTGAACCGTCGATATTAAATTGTTCATCTTCTTGATCATATATATCACGTTCAAAGTCTGAAAAACCGCCATTTTCACTCTCTGCAACTTAAACCCTAGATTTATGAGAACTTAAATCCATTATTTGCAAACTGCTTTCAAAATTTCTCAGAAATTATTACGGTAAAATTACTTGCATATTCAGTATTCCATGCTTACTTGTCATATTTTTTGATACGATATTAACTATTGCGATTCTAGATATGGCGGCGGACGAATGTTACGGTTTCTACTCCGGCCAACATAGTAGAAATCCTCGGGAAGGAAAGAGTACGGGTGTGAGCCGATCATGGAGTTCGACACTGTGAACTCGAGATTATGTCGAGATGTGTTCGGCGGCGAGGGCGTCGGCCCTTTAGGGATTTTTATCGAGGAAGCCAGCCTTCTTCCTTCCGCATCAGGTTTCGGAGCTATATTTGAACTCCGACTCAGTAGACGGAGATATTGTGGGGCGCTTCATTATTCATCACGTCATCGACCCCGCTTGTGAAGATTTTGAGATAAAGTAGATGTCCATTAAGCAAGCTCTTCAGAGGAGCTTTCATTTGCCGAGCACAGGGATCAGTGTCGCTGGCTATAAGGACGACCTGATTGATGAGTACTTGGAGATTTTTGCGGCGGCGACGACGTTCAGGGCTGCATTCCCTAAAAACTCCATTGTACCGAGATACAGACCATTGGCATACATAGTCACCCAGATTCTGACTAACCAAGCTGGCTCTTTTTACCAAGTGTCCAGACCGAAGCTCCAGATGATGATAGCCATTTACGATAGAGCTCAGGTCAACTGGATGGAATTCTTCTAAAAGAATTTCAAACTCGGTACGCTAAGTTCGATAAGATCACTAATAGCCTAACTGTCGAGGAAAGCTTCTCTATGGGATGAAGGCGACAGTAATGATCGAGGACTTTTGTGGTGCGACCACATCACATACGCGAGACAAGGCGTATTTCAACCCTAAGAAGGTCGGGTTTCATAGTAAGGCGGCAACCCCATAGCGAGTTGGGGCGGGGCTGCTTGAGGCTAAGAAAGGGACGAAGAAGTCCACTCCGACTAAGAAGAGGTCATCGCTGAAAACTGCTCAGAAGACTCCGTTGAAGAAGCAGAAGACAACTTCTGAACAAGCAGTTATTGTCCCTCCCCTTGCATTGCGAGATGACTCGAGACTCTTCGAGAAGAGCTGTCTCGAGTAGAAAGCGGATCTCACGAAGAAAGGGAAGTGGCATGAGTGGAATAGGGGTCGGATGCTGAACCGACAACTCCAATTTCTCAGACCCCACTGGACGTTCCACCTATCAGCAACATCCCTTATGCTGAGAAAGCTTTGTCTCCAATTGAAGTAGAGGACTCGGAGACAAGCTCAGAAGCCGAGACCATCGGAATAGTGGTTGAAGCTCTTCAGAATAGAGCCTCCCGAGAAGTCTCAGAGGCCATACCTGAGATACCAAGTCACTCTGACTTGGTTGCTCTAGCGAGCGGAAAGCCCGGGCTTCACATGATCATCGTGGTTCCGGGAATGGTTTTCTCTCAACAAGCTTATTCTACACCATACACGCGAACACTTGCACAAAGAGGAGCCGATTCTTCGCGAACATAGAGGCTATTCTCGAGCTGCGGACATTAGTTCCTTGGAAGATCTAAGGGCGGCAATGCTGGCCATTCTGAACGACCGCATTCCTACAACAGCCGCGCCTTCTGATGGGTCTGATCCCGATGATCAGGACCCACCCAGTGATACATGCCCTAAGAAGCCTGTTGAGGGAACTCGACCGGAGGAGGTGCCTGGACCTTCAACTGCCGGAACTACCACTCGGCATCCTCCCTCCGGGAAAGTCGGCGCCTAGAACCTCTCGGGCGCGGACCCAAAACAGCTGTTGTTGGGGTCTTCTTTCGAGGTTGCGCCTAGCCCGAAGAGCCGACGGTCCAAGACAGTCGCCGAAGCCTTAAAAAGTCAAGGAGCTCAGAATCGACTTTTGGCCAAGGCTGTCCATAAGACATGGAAACAGTCTACTCTTGCTTACAGTGAGGAGATGAAGGAGCTGAGAACCTCCATTCAAAATTTAGCAGCTCCTGACTTCTCAACTATTCTCACGTATCCACTCAGAGAGCAGAGTTTGAGAAGCTACAAGCATCGCTGGAAGCTACCCAGAAGCAATTATTGGAAGATTATAAGGCAGCTCACTCAGCACGTACTGAATCTGTTTCTTCACTGAGTCAAGCTTCAGAGCTCAGAATCCAATCACTTCAGAAGACACTTGAAGATAAGATTGATGCTAAGTTGCAAGGGATTCACACGTTGGTGGATGCCTCACACAAGAAATACAGTAAGGATCTAATCAATGAGAGGAACGACCTCCACCAACGGTTTGAGAAGATGCATCAGGCTATGCTTGCATCTGCCTTTGACGGACTGAACAAGAAGGTTGTTCAGGCCCCTACCCCTGGCTCAGTAGATGATGCCAAAAAGGGGGAAATGACACCAAGGGGGACAATGTCAGTACGTGGAGCAGCTGGACGACAATCAGCTCCCACTGACCCCCAAGGCACTCCAGGTCAGGCCCAGGGTGTCTCAGGCGCAGGTGATGTAGGGCACGCTGAGACCGGCCCAAGCGGCTCAGGACGAAAGGATTCAGCAACCCAGACCCTTATAGAACATATTCAGGAGGTTGCTAAATTCCTAGAGGAGGATTCAGACGAGGAGGAGACTCCTCTGCCTCCTCCAGTGGCGGGTTAGGGGAAGAAAAAGATGAAACTCCCAACCCCACCACAGAAAGGAGCCAAAAGATACATCAGTCCTAAGGAGCGAGCTCAGATTGAGGCTGATGAAAAACTTGCTAGGGAGATTGCTGAAGCTGAAGCAGCAAATAAACCGAAAAAAGCTCCGACAAAGGGAACGACTAAGGTCTCAGGGGGAAGGAAGCCAGGGACTAGGCCTCCCCCAAGGAAGTTAAAAATCGGCGATGAGGCTGATAAGGAAAAGGAAGCTGAACAGCAACAGCAGCAGGATAAGTCCAAGTCTGGACAGCAGGGTGGAACTTCATGGTCGAAATCCAAATCTCAATCACCTGCTGAGTCAGAGGAACAACATGTTCCGTCCTACATCCCTTCAAAGGAACAAGAGCTTGAAATGAAAGAAATCTGGGACGCGATGGACAGAGCCTTGGACAGAACAGCAGAAGCAAGGCAAATCAGTAAAGCCCGTGAGAGTCTGAGACTTGCGGACTTATAAGCTCTCAGGCTGAGAACTGAGAAAGAAGCCCGACAGAGGGTTCCTGTCAAGGACTATGAAATTCCATATAAGTATAGGCGAGGCAGGAAGCGCACTGACATAAAGATTCACATATGACAGAGAGTTGACAAGTGGATGCCATGGGAACGGACATAGAGATGGGAAACTCTCAAAGCTAAATTCATTAAGTGGTACTTCGTTTGGAGGTTTTGGCCTTATATGCATAAGAGCCAAGCCTTTGCTGAATGGCTTCTGGTGAGCGATCCGGAGATATATGCCAGAGTCCAGAAGGCCTTAGCAGACAAAGAAGATGTTCGAGTTCCTGTTCCCAGACCTCTGCCTCCTCCATAGAAGCTTGATGGTTCATTATATACTGGAGTGATAGAAGGAGAAGTCAGAAGGGCTATCCAAGTGTTAGAACTTGATGACTCTGATCCTGCTGATGTGCTGAAGATGAAGAAGCTCAGGAAAGATACTTTCCAGATGTATGGATTGCCTTTGCCAGAAGAGAAGTCCAGAGATTTTAAGGCAAGGATCCAGAGGTTCAGGAGATAGATAGCTTCTTGTTTTCTGTTTATTAGAATAGCAAGAGATGTACTGTACTGAACCTTTCTTGTCATATATAAAAGATCTTTGTTGTTTGGCCCGACAATACCTTATTGTCTTCATGGCCTTGTTTATTTAAGCTTAACACTCAAAATCACCTAAGTGATTACTGACTCACACACTCACTGCTGATATTTGTGTTTGTTTGTTTTTACTTAGATTGATAGACTCTTTTTGTTAGAAGCATGGGGGAAATGCATTGTTTAAGGATTTTTTTTAAGGGGGAAATTGTTGTTAGAATTTTGTATAGGTTCTGATATTTCCTTCCTGTATCCCTCAGTAGATTAGAACTTGATGAACAAATCCATTGACTCTACTTGTAATATTTGAAAGGAGCTTGTTTCTGATAGCTTGTAGTGTTAGGTTTTTGCATCATCAAATAGGGGGAAATTGTTAGGTGATGATTCAGTAGGATATCTGTTAGAAGATTTGAATGATCCCAAACCCTAATTTGATTGGTGAACCATTGTGTTGTAATTGTTATGCATGTCTCTGAGAGTTTCAGACTCAGTAGACATTCTTTCAGCGTAGTTCAGGGGCTCAGTTCTGTCTGCTGACTCTTCAGTAGACTATCAGCCTCAGTACCATAGAGTGAAGACTCACTAGTGCTGGACTCAGCAGGAGCAGCATACTGAGAGGCTTTCATACTCAGTAGTGCTTGGACTCAAGCGGAGCAAGATATCGAAAGGAGTCGATAGAACCCGGACTCAAGCGGAGCGATCATCGAACTCGAGTTGACCTTCAGTAGAGTTGGACTTAGAAGGAGTATACTACTGAACCAAGGTCAGACTCAGCAACGGCTAGACAGTCTCCTTGACTGTCAGTGATCTTACTTGACAAATCAGTAGAGTCATACGAGGTACAGAGAAGTCAGCTTCAGATCTGCCTTGAAGTCTGTTTGTCTCAACTACTTTCTACAGCCTCGACCAATGACGAGCAGCCAGCTGTCCACTTTCTGCTTAAAGCTGCAAGTCAACATATTTCCAGAAATGGAGGGAAAAGACTCTGCCAGATTTCTTTGAAAGAGCCGTTAGCTACCCAAAAGAGAGTGACATATGGATCATCGTCTCCAACGGATCTTTCCATGGCTCATCTCTATAAATAGAGGGAAGAATTCAAATCGAAGCTCGCCTAGAACCCACGAAGAACGCACGAGCGATTACGAGCAAAAAGCAACCGACACAAGCTTTCCGCAAGAACTTCAGAGAAAACCTTCAAGCGAAAGGCGACATTCTTGCTCAAAGGGAACCAAGCTGAATTAGATTCAAAGCCTCTAGTATCCAAACGATTGAACACGAACCCAGAGAGATTATTCCTAACTGTTCGTCGCTCTAGAAGCCACTTCCTTGTTCCCTTCCCTCTAACCTAAGCTTAGCTGACCATATCTATAGCTTAGATCGAAGGAGTTCATCCCTGAACTGTTCTTTATTGTAAAGAACTCCTTCATAGTTGGAGAGTTTGTCAAACGCTTTAGTTTGATCCTTGTAAACTGAGACTTGCTCAGTATAATCTTCAAGACCAGTGTTTGTCCAGTGTATAAACCGACTGAGACTAACTCAATATAATAAAATAGCCTCCTGATCTTTTCGGGACAGTGGACGTAGGATTGTTGATATCCGAACCACTTTAAAATCGCTGTGTTCTGTGTGCTCTGTTTTACTGTTGCATTGCTTACTGTTCATACTGAAAATATCTTTCAAAATTATTCAACTGTGTTTCAGCAAAGCTTAAAAGATTGCACTAATATACTGAAACAGTTTTAATAAAAATGTTTTCTAACTCAATTGAATTGGGTCTACACATTTCCGCACTCTACTGAACTTTTACTGAACGGTAATGAATTCTGACTTCAGTTAGCAAGCAGGCCTCAGTATAGTCAGTCACTCTGCCACGCGATTCAGAACAACTTATTTGGTCTACTGAACTTGTTTAGCAAGGCATTCTCCTGAAAAGGACAATTCGCGTTTAAGTTGAGAAAGTTTTTATGTGTATTCACCCCCCCTCTACACCTGAACATTTATCTCGGGACCAACAGGGCCCATTTTGCCTGCTTTAAAAATGAATAATGAGAAAATTAAAAAAACTAAATATTTTAAAATGGGAGAGAATCAACCTACCAAATAGTAGAGAATTGATGATTCCTAAATTTTTGGATATCATTCCAAAAATTTGAACGGATAGTTTTAATCCAACATCATTTATAAAGTACTCCCTCCGTCGCATTATTAATGTCCCACTTACCTTTTTTGGTTGTCCCATTATTTATGTCCCATACCAAATAAGGAAATAAATGAGTGGACCACAATCAATCTAAGCAAGTGAACCCCACCTCTTTATACTTTTACATAATAACTTTACACATTTACCTCCACTATCTTAATTACCGTGCACAATTCCAATGGGACATAAATAATGGGACGGAGGGAGTACTAAAGACGATCTCTAATACTGAAAGAGTTGGACTCCTGTACATTAGGTTGTAGGTGCAACCGGACGTGTACAATTAAACAAGCGCGATTTGGATGATATTAACAATGTTGTGGTATTGCAGCTGGTTAAGCTGCAGGAGTCAAACCCTATACACGCGGGTTTGAGTCCCAGCAGTGTAGTCTTAAGTTTTTTTTCCCATTTTAATTGATACATTAATTTTAAAAAAATGATAAATTTGTTTATAATAAGTAATATTTTTATTTTCCAACCAATTGATATTTTTTCAGATCATTTTCTTTTTTTTTTTAAATTTGTTTATAATAAGTAATATTCCAACCAATTGATATTTTTTCAGATCAAGTTTGTCCTTTTTTTTTTGATAATGTTTTTTTTTAAACTCCCTCCGTCACACTAATCAAGTCCCATTGTTTTTGTCATACATTGATTAATAACAAAGTGATACTTTTACTAAAAACAATGATATTTTTATTTATAATAACCGTTTTTTATTATTAATAGCAAGTGATACTTTGATTCATAACAATTGATACATTGATTAATAACAAGTGATATATTCAGTAAATTTACTAAAACCAACGATAATTTTATTCACAGTAAGTGATACTTTGATTTATAACAAGTGATACATTAATTAATAGCAAGTGATACTTTTATTCAGAACAAGTAATATATTCAGAATAATTGATACTTTTTTAATGCATAGTGATACTTTTATTAAGAACAAGTGATACTTTTACTAAAAACCAACTATACTTTTATTCATAATAAGTGATAATTCTATTCATAGAAAGTGATACTTTGATTCATGAAAAGTGATACATTGGTTAATAATAAGTGATATTTTTTATTAATATGAAGTGATACTTTGATTCATGACAAGTGATACATTAGTTAATAAGAAGTGATATTTTAATTCGAACAAATGATATATTCGAATAATTGATACATTTTTCATATAAAGTGATATTTTTATTATCTCCACATATTCCCCATCATGTAATTGAAAAAAATAAAAAATATTGTATTTTTAATAATAAGAATAAATTCTAATATACATATTAATATTTTTTTGAGTCATATATTATTTTTTTTAAAATAAAAGAATAAATTTATTATATTTTTTTGTATGATAATGTAATTTGAAAAAAAAATTTAATGTCAAAATAAAAAAATAAAAGAATAAATTTATTATATTTTTTTGTGTCATAATGTAATTTGAAAAAAAAAATATTAATGTCAAAAAAAAAAAAGTTGTTATTGGGGCTCAAATCCAGTTCTCTCGGGTGAGAGCCTAGCAACATACCAACTGCGCTACAAGAGCGCTTATTCTAATATTTATATTAATATGGTATTAGCTGTACAACCGGATGCACCAAAGTTCTTGTGATACTGAAATTATTGTGTATTGTAATTCTGGATACAATATCATACCTTATTGAAAGATTTCGATATGGTAATAATAACAATTTTCAGATACCGATGATTTGGTATGACTGTAACTCATCGATATACCGTGAAATTATGTTATACAAAATTCAAGTATTGTATACCAAAAAGACCTTATATTATATGTTTCATACCAAAAATTTGCTATGCCTAATGGTTCTACACGGTACTGATATGATATTTTTGATACCATAAATTTTTAGTAGAGTATAAGATATTGAAAAAAGATCCGGTATATCGAACAAATCGACAATAATCTAAATTATTTTTCATCTAATGTAGAAGCGGACCAATTCTTTCTTTAGATGTGAGCCACACTTTCTGCTAAGTTTTGGACTAAATATGGAGCTAGCTATTAAAACCTTACAAATTATTTCCAGTCTCTTGCGGATAGGCCATGTATGTCTTTGAAGTTTGAACTATTTAATATAACAAATAATGAGTACCAGTAAACTGAAGCAAAATAGAACGGAAAAATAGATGCACTTAAATTACTATTGAAATTGTGAAAATAGGAAGATGATTACAAATGATAGATTACAAGTTATTTAAATAGGTAAAATGACTCCTAAAATATAACCAAATAAATGACCACTAATTTATGAAATGGTAAACATAAGAACTCATACGGTAAAATGGTAATGGAAAACATACGATAGTGAAACGGCTTGACCAAATTTAAGTGGCAATAAGTTGCACTAATTCGATTTTGACAATGCCGCTTAGTGCAAACTTACTGTCATCATCACTGAGAGCACGTCGAAATACTTCAAACTTAGCCTTCCCAAGTGCCTTTGTTAATATGTTTGCAACTTGATCTTCATTGCATACTTTTTGCAATTGGATTTCGTGATTCAAAACCTTCTCATGAATAAAGTAGTGATATACTTCAATGTCTTCCGTTCGAGCATGAAACTCTGGATTGTCAACAAGCTTAATGACACTTTCATTGTCACACCAAATCAAGACTAGATAGCTCTCAAAGCTAAAAAAAATTCTTCAATAAGCCTCTTAAGCCAAACATACTCTTGCTCAACCATAGATACTGCTACATATTTTGCCTCACAACTCGAAAGAGCAACAGTGTTCTGCTTTTTACTGCACCATGTGATTGTTGTCGATCCCATATCAAAACAGTAGCTGGTTGTCAAACACCGATCGTTTATGTCACCTGCCCAGTTTGCATCTACAAAACCACTCAATAAAAATGTTGTTTCTCTCTTATAATGTAGCCTAAAACTGAGAGTGCCCTTATTGTAGCTAAGAATTTGCTTTGCTGCAATCAAATGCGGTTTCGCGACTCTCCCATAAGCTGCGAAGTAACTCCAACAGGAAATGAAATGTCAGGTCTTGTGATAGTTAAATAGAATAAACTACCAACAAGCTGACAGATAGGTGTTGCATCCTTCAGTAATTTTCCTTCATCCTTAGCCAACTTCAGGCAACGCTGCATAGTCGTTGGCTTTGACTCCACATGAAAACGATTGAGCAAACTTGATGCATATCCCTGCTGAGTGACCAAAAAAAAAAATTCCTCTGATTTCTTCACTTCAAGGCCAAGAAAACAACTAACTTCTCCCAAACGTTACATGTCAAAACGAAGAGACAAAGCATCTCGAGACGAGTTATCTCTCCGTCATCATTGCCCGTGATAATCAAATCATCCACGTAGAGAAGAAGCATAATACAAATTTTAGAGGTTTTCTTGATAAATAAACTGAAATATGATTTTGAAGATTTGAAACCACATAAAATAAGATATTGAGAAATCTTACCATACCAAGCACGTGAAGCTTGCTTGAGGCTGTAGATAGCCTTTTGAGCCAACATGCATAATTAGGAAATTCTTTAGAGACCATGTGGTTTTTCCATGAAAATATCTCTACCCAAGTCTTCGTAAATAAAAGCATTCTTTACATCTAACCACCAAAGTTTTCAACCCTCTCTAGCGCTAACGAAGTTATGGTACGAATAGCTACCATTTTAGTAACGAAGCTTTATAATCTTGACCATTTTCTTGAGTAAAACCCAGAGCACTGAGACGTTACGGGCTGAATATCCTTTGGCTTCTTAACAAGCTCCCATGTGCAGTTTTTGTTTAGAGCTTGTATTTGCTCCTGCATTGTTCCTTCCCACTCAGGAACACCTTTGGCATCATTATAAGATTGTGGCTTGTCCTTGCAGAAATCTTCCATTAAGAAAGAATTCACTATTGAGAAAAGATTAGTCTGGACTCCCGAATCATTTAAATAAATAAGGAGGTGGTCTACTTTGTCAGCCAGATTATGTCAGGTTGCTGCGCATATCCTTCTTGATCAATAACATTGTTCCCCCTATCGCTTGACAAATTATCACCAACAATAGGCATTAGATCAACCATGCTACGCTTGGAACTTATGAAACCTCGTCAAACATCACATCACTAGAAACGGAGTTAGGAATTCAATACTTTCGTCCTGTAGCCTGCTTTGATTTGTGCTCGCGTATATGATCTTCTGATTTGTATCCCGATATCTGCTTTCCCTTTGGATGGATGAAGAACTAGAGAAGCAATGAAGATCACAACTACCCTCTCTCTCGCTCACGTCTTGTTTGGAATGTGTGTGCGTGTGTGTTTTCTTGTGGGTTTTTCGTTCGACAATGAGTTATGTAAAGTTGTCGTTTCTTTTTGGGGATATACTCTAGAACCGCAAAGATACTTGCCGAATCGTGTGTCTTCCAAGTCGGTAATTAAAACCCCTTTCGAGTTGTGGAGCGAACACAAGCCCAATTTACACCACGTATGAATGGGGTTGTCCAACTTATGTGCTAAGTAAGCAAGCCGAAAATTGAAATCACGTCCAAAGGGGATATTGTTCATAGTGCATCCAAAGGAAACGAAGGGTGGATACTTTTATGATCCTAAACAAAAGAAGATTATTGTTAGCACCAACGCTTGGTTCTTATAAAAAGACTATTTTAGTAACCTAAAATTTCGAGTCGACGTTATCCTTGAGAAATTATAAGGTAATCGATATCGACTCGTAAATACGGTTGTGCAAGTTAAGCTACCACAAGCTACAACGCAATCTGTTAACACAATGCCTGACACTGTTTGACGTAATGGGGGTTTATATTATTTACTGGGGATATGTCTGATCATCTCACAACTGATGAACAAGATACCGTGTATTCCTGCACTTACAATGAAGCAAAGAGGGAGATATAGATGCGGATTCACGGCGAATCGCTATAGACTCATAACATGAGTCTATAACCGATATGGATGTATACAAGGTCACAAAACTACCCGGCGTGCTAAGCAATCGGTAGTAAGTGGGTATAAATGAGAAAGAGAGGTCATAATGTAGAGATCATGGCGTTTAAGGCTGTGGTGGTGGCGAAAAGGTTTACTCGTAATGAGGATATCGATTATGAGGATACCCTCTTGCCTGTAGCAATGACCAAGTCAGTTAGAATACTCTTTGCCATAGAAGTTCACATGAACCAAGAGACATAACAAATGGATGTCGAGACCGCATTGCTAAACGATACCCTTGGAGAAGGTAGGGGCATCAATCGCGTAAGGTTATGTTAAAGAGGGCGATGAACATCTAGTTTCGAAGTTAAAGAAGTTTATGTATGGACTTAAATAAGCTTCCCGCTTATGGAACCAACATTTTGGTGAGGTTGGTAAGTCCTACGGTGTTGACTCATGTCCAAACAAGGTTTGCGTATACCGTTACTATGTGGACGAATCTGTGGTATTTCTTACACTTTATGTAGATGACATCCTCCTCATTGGGAACAATGTTGAAGTGTTATCAGGCGTAAATGATTAGTTATCCAAGCAGCTTCAAATGAAGGATTTGGGAGAAGCTACCTACATCCTTAGGATCAAGGTTATAAGATATCGCCGAAAAAGGATGTTGAGCTAATCCCTGGCATCCTACTTTGATATTTTTATTGATCGTTTTAGCATGCAAGACGCTAAGAGAGGACAATTACTTTTCAGACATGATGTTTCTCTATCAGAGAGTTAGTGCCCTAAAACGTTTGAAGAGATAGAGAACTTGAGGCTTGTTTCATATCCTTTCGATGTCGATAGCCTCATGTCTGTAATGTTATGTACAAGATCAAATATCTCAAAAGTTGTAGGCATGGTCTCAAGATATCAGTCTAACCCTGAAAATGAGCACTAGACTATGGTCAAGCATATTCTCAAGTTCCTGAAGAGGTATAGAGATTATATGATTGTTTACCAGTCAGAGAGTTTAGTACTTCGGGTTATGTGTTTACCTTAGGAGGTGGAGCCATCTCATGGAGGAGTGCAAAAAAACATATATGCATTGCGGACTCCACCATGGAAGTAGAGTATGTAGCTGCTTCAGAAGCCTCAAGAAAAGCAGTTTGGCTCAAGAATTTAGTCTAGGATCTTTATATGGTTCTTGATTTGCCTAAGAGTATCACGGCTAATTATGATAATTCACGTGCAGTGGCAAATTCAAAGGAACCTAGATCACACAAGGCGTATAAACACATGAACAAAAAAATCCACATTTTATGAGAATTCGTAAAAGGAGGAGATGTGGTGGAGAATATCGGAACTGAAAATAATCTAGTTGACTTATCATTAAGAGTTTGTCACAACAAGTCTACGAGAAGCATGTTTATGGCATTGGATTATGTCAAAAGCCCCACTTATGACTACAAAGACTTTTGTATAAGTGGAAGAGATAGTGATAGTTAGCTAAGTTGTTTGTTTGTACTATTTTGTAGTTGAATAGACATATTGTATACTAAAAGTTTGCTTTAGTATAAGTTGTAGAACTGTTGGAATTTTTTACACTGGAAGTAACTTTTATGCTTGTATACAATGTCATTCTTATCCACTGTTTATTTTCCTATCTAATTATTTATATTTGCACATGTTAAGCCCTATTATCTTGTATAATAGTTAGATTGTGGAGTGTTTTTTAGATCACAGAAGACAACACAATCGGTTGAACTAAAGAGATATAAATAGATATCACAGGTGACACAACTTTAGGATGAGTTGTCGGTTTAAGCTGAAGTTTATATAAGAAGTAGTTTGTCTTGCATTGAAGGGTCACAATGATATGTATTCTTGTAACTGACCAGAGTGGAGAACCAAAGATCTCGGTGACTTAGCTAGTCTTAAGCTTGATAAGATTTCAGCTGAGTGCATATAACTATCTATCACTTTGACCTACTATGGTGAATTACGTCGTGACCGGATCTACGTATCTTGGATGATAGTAGTCACTTGTAGCTCAAGTTGATTATCTGTATCTTGAATCCGTATCCCAGATAATTTAGTTGATAATATCTCCTAAGGAGCTCGAAAGGATTAGCACACTAAAGCTACAGGTTGATTAAGTTCGCTAGGCTAATAAGGTCAAGCGGTACTAACTAAATTGAGAGGTTAGTGAGCTTAATTAATTAGTGGATATTTTTATCTTAAACACGAAGATCAATTAAGTCTAAAATACAAGCTCATGCTCAAATTGGGATTAAGGGACAAATCAACATGAATTCTTTAGTGGAATGAATTCGTGTTTATTACTTAATTTTGCTTTGGGCTAAGCGTAGAGAATTGGTTAATTTGAGGCCCTGCTTTATTTCTTATATTGGATCCCTGGTCTGACCCACATAAATGCTAAGTATTTATTTCACGCTCTCTCGAAATTAATAATGGATTATTGCATTTTATGTATTATTTAATAATGTAAGTATTATTTATCTAGAAGTATTTGACTGACCTAATTAATTGATAAATAACAAATAGCCCATATGTTATTAAAATAATTTATTGGGAGATGATTCAGCAGTAGATTATTTAGAAGATTTGGCTGATCCCAAAATCCTAATTTGATTGGTGAACCATTCCTTTGTATTTTGTAACGCCTTGGTCTCGAGAGTTTCGGACTCAGTAGACTCATCCGTCAGCATGGTCCAGGCTCAGAAGTTCTGTCTGCTGAACCTCAGTAGACTATCCGTCTCACTACCATGGAAGTGAAGACTCAGTAGTACTGGACTCAAAAGGAGAAGCACACTGAGAGGTGTTCGTATTCGGAGTGTTGACTCAGCAGAGCAAGATATCGAAAGAGTCGCTAGAACCGGACTCAAGCAGAGAAGTTTACTAAACTCAGAGTCAACCTTCAGTAGAGTTGGACTCAGCAGGAGTATACTACTGAACCCCTGGTCAGACTCAGCAATGACCTGACAGTATCCTTGACTGTCAGTGGTCTTCAAAGTAAAATTAGTCGAGTTGTCCGAGGTCGTACACATCAGAAAAGTTAGCTTCAGTATCTGCCTTAAAGTTTGAATGTCTCAACAACTTTCTGCATCTCGACCAATGATAAGCAACCAGCTGTCAAAGTACTGGTAAAAAGCTGCAAGTCAACCACTTTCCTAAAAAAGAGAGTGGACTCTTCACGATTTCAAAAGAGCCGTTAGCTACCCAAAGAGAGTGATATGTGGACAGTTCGTCTCCAACGGATCTGTCCGTAACTCACATCTATAAATAGAGGGAAAATCAAATCGTTGAAGAATACAAGATAAACGAAAATTTACGAGCATTGAACGAACAAGAACACAGCTTTTCGCAAAGAACTTCAGAGAAAACACCCAACGGGAAAGGCACTAACATTTCTCTAGGGAACTAAGCTTAATAGAATTAAAGCCTCTAGCATCCAAGTGAAAAGAACACGAACCTAGAGAGATTATTCCTCATTTTTCTTCACTCCAGAAGCCCTTTCTTGTTCCCTTTCCCTCTAACCTAAGCTCCACTGAAATATCTATAGCTTAGAACCGAAGGAGTTCATATCTTGAACTGTTCTTACTGTAAACAACTCCTTCACTATTGGAGAATCCTTAAAGTATTTTTGTTTGAACCTTGTAAACTGGGACTTGCTCAGTATAATCTTCAAGGCCGTGTTTGTCCAGTGTACAAACCAACTAAGACTAACTCAATATAATAAAATAGCCTCCCCGATCTGCTCAGACAGAATGATGTAGGATTTTTGATATCCGAACCACTTTAAAAGTCGATGTGTCTTTTACTGTTGCATTGATTTACTTTTTATTCTAAAAACCGTTTACAAAATCATTCAACAAAGTTTCCGTAAAAAGCTTAACTGAGTGCACTAATTTACTGAAACAGTTTTCATTAATAATGTTTTCAAACTCAACTGAATCGGGCCTACACTATTCCGCACGCTACTGAACTATTACTGAACGGTACTGAATTTTGACATCGCCGCCCAGCAGCACTCCGTATAGTCGGGCCACTGGTCCACGCGATCCGTAACAGTTGTCCGGGTCTCCATCGAACTTATTCAGCAGACAATCTCCATAATCGGACTATTCGCGTTCAAGTTTGAGAATTTTTTTTAAGGTGTATTCACCCCCCTCCCTCGGACTAAACGATATGCAGTGCTTGCAATCAAGTATCAGACGAAGAAGGAGCGGCACATACAATTGTCCAGAGTCGTCAGAGACTCAAAGAGTAAGTCTGACTTCTCACCAAAATGCACTCCCGTGGAAAGCAGTGAAATAGGAGGATTCCGCACGCCGAACGACGCACGAGAGTAGGGAAGGCGTGAGTCACCTCCTCGCTACAACTGCAAGAAGCCAAGACACTATTAATACAACTTCCCTGAGCTCAGTACAGCTGAAAGAGCTGCAAGAAAAGCTCGAAGGGAGAAGTTCATCAAGAAGCGACAAACCTATATTGCCGGTGAACTCTAAGACGACCCAGAAGAAGTCGAATCCTTCATGGATTCATCAGATGATGAAGCTGCCTTCATGGCCCAAGAGCTTGAAGAAGATACTGAAAAGTGTCTGATGGTAGGAGAAGAGGATGAGGTAAACTCTCCAGAACCATTTAACTCTTCTTCCCATTGCACAAAAGATACTGTTTCAGGAGTTTGATGCCCTGAAAGTGGAAAATCAGAGACTTTCTCAAGAATGTCAGGTTGCTAGTGAGTCGGAAGGACTTGTTATGAGACTCAGGGAGGAGATTAACTCTCTGATGGCCAAGTCTCAGCACCAAGAAGATCTGATCTCAGTACTGACCAAAGACTTAACTCAGAAAGATACTGAATTGAGTTTGCTAAAGCAGAAGTTCTCAGGACTTCAGACCGAGCACGAAACTCTGAAGAGGAGTGATGATGTCTGGAGAAACCTGATGACAGAGCGTTACATGGGAGCTGATAAAAAGCTTGAGGCAATACTAGCCAACAACAAGCTCAAACACTGCAAGGAGTGACTCGGGTTCAGACACGAAGGCTCCACATCTGCTTCCACATGCTCAAAGAATCGGCTAACTAATAGATTTGTTCAAGGGGATACGATCAATGCAGAACCACTAAACCCCCTAGCAAAGAACAAGCAGAAGATGAAAGCACCTCATCCTATCTATCAGAAGTCTGGCCAGAAGTTCAGCTCAAAATCACCCTAGCATAGTCAATGGTGAACTAGCAGAGTAAAGTGGGTTGATCAGTAAGGACCACCACATCCGACACATCCAGCTCAGTATGGGTCATATTACTATGATCCTATTATTAGAAGGGGTTCTAAGAGTCAGAAAAAGAAAAAGGCCGTCGGGAAGGCTAAGTCAGCAGTCCACCAACTCAGAAGATCAGGACTCCTGAACCAATAAAGTCTCGTGGTCAACTTCACCCACCTCACGGTGAAATATGTTGACAAAAGTTGAAAGAAAATGTCTCAGACCACCAGGGTCGTAAGACAGATTTGGGTTTCCAAAACTAACGCATAAGGACCCAAAATCAAAAATAAAGGGTACTTAAATATAATTCTTTTTGCAGCTGCACAGGGACCCATGTTACATGGACAGCGGATGCTCAAGACTAATGACTTACCAGAGGAATATATTGAAGAATTATATCACAAAAGAAGGACCTTGAATCGAGTTTGGAGATAACGCAAAAGGCTATACCGGAGGCTACGGAACACTTAGCATTAGAACCACCACAGTTCCAAGAGTATCATATGTTGAAGGACTTCAACATAATCTTCTCTCTGTTAGTCAATTTTGTGATAACTCGAATAGAGTGATTTTTGACACTAGTTTCTATGATGTCATTGATAAATCCACAGGGAAAACAGTGTTATCAGGTTCGCGGAAAAAGAACATATACATTGCTGACTGGGCCCGTCTCAGCACCTACATTACCTGTGCTAGAGACACCCTGGGCCTTACCTATTTTAGTCTCTGAGGGGTTAGTGGAAGCAGATTTGGATTGAGTCCCAGTTACTGACTTTTTCCCTTTCACCGTCCTTTCCCCCCTTTTTAGCATCATCTATTATGCCGGGGGTTGGGACCAAGGCTACCTTGCTATTCAAGGCTAAGTATGCAGTTGCCAACCTATCCAAGGCTTTCTTCAGACTTTCGAACTTCAGGTGGAGGTCGTTCCTCTCGATGATCAGATCTTCACCATACTTGTGGTGAGAGGTATCGACCAAGTCCTGAATCGTCTTCAGATTTGCATCAAATTTCTCCTCACATGCTTTCTGAATGGAGTTAATCCTGAGCTCATGAGTCTGAGTCAGTGTGGAGAGTCTAGTTAAGTGTTCTGAATGCGCTGCCTTGAAGGTTTCCAGAAGAGAGGTTTGGGCAGACGTCAGTGATGCTTGCTGATTCTCGAACTCAGTTCGTTGAGTGGCAAGGGCATTACTGAGAAGAGCCGAGAAATCACGGCAAAGGATTCCGAATGAGGTCTTCAACGCCCTGATTTCCTCACTCTGAGTTGTAGTAGCCTTCTTCCAGCTCCTGTGGACAGCCTTCGCCAGGAGGCGGTTCTGTGTCCCATGGCTTTTTAAAGCTTTAGCTACTGTCCGAGTTCTTTGGCATTTGGCACTGGGCGCAACCTCGAAAGTAGACTCCAGCAGAAGTTGTTCAAAGTCTGAAACACGTGATGTTTTAGCTGCCGCCGAACCTGCAGGGAGGGAGCTGACAAGAAGGTCAGCTGAGGGTTGAGCTCCCTCTTCCAATTGAGTACCCCTCAAGCAGCTTCTCAAGGCTTGACATCGGGCGGGTCCCGATCATCGTGATCGAACCCTCTGAAGGCGCGACTGCTGAGGGCATACGGTCCTCAAGAAGACCCAGCATAGCCGCCCTTAAGTCTTCGAGATAGCTGAGGTCAGCAGGCTCAGAATAGCCCATCTGCTGACGGATCTCCAGCTCCTCGAAATTCAGAGTTTCGTAGGACCTAAATCGAATAAGTCGATTGAGGGTGATCCAGTCCTGGAATCTGATTACCATCTGAAGCCTGGCCTTCTGAGCAACGGTCACTGTTGGGTGATGATTCAATCCTCAGCATGATCATACTTGTGGGAAATGACTCTATCCTCTATACTGAATCACGCTCAGTAGCCTCGTGCTCTGAACTGTTGAGAAGATGTGAAGATCCCAAAACCCTATTTGATTGGTGAACCATTCCTTTGTATTCGTATTTGTCTCTAAGGTTTCGCACTCGCAGACACTCGCTCCGGTCAAGGCGCCGCAGCTCATCGCCCTCAAGACTGGGCAGAAGACTCAAGGAATACCGGACTCAAGCAGAGCAAGATATCGAGAGAGTCGCTGAACTGGACTCACAGAGTAGTTCACCGGACTCGTAGCCGATCATCGCAGACTTATCTCAAATAGCCTATCTACCGAATACAAGGTCGACTCAAAGAACGGCGCATAGTCTTCAGGACTGCCGAACCTTTTGAAAGACAATCGCATTGCCATGTACGAGGAAGAGAGAAGTCGGCTTCACCTCCGTCTCGAAGTTTGTGCTGTCTCAATCACTCCATCCATCTCAACGAATGACAAGCATACACGTGTCTTCTCACCCGCTAAAGCCGCAAACAACCTTTTACCTAAAAAAGGTGGGAAAGTACACCGTTACCTACACCAAAAGAGCCGTTTGCTACCAAAAAAGAGAGAGAGAGAAGAAGATCGTCTCCAACGGATCTATTTCAACTCTCGCTCTATAAATAGAGAGATCATTCAAGATTTGAAGAACGGGAGAATGCGCGCACCTAGAACACGAGAGAGCATTCAAACGAGCGAAATTAACGACTAAGTCTTCCGCAAAAATCAACCGATTTATCTCCGACGAAAGACTACATCCACCTCAAAAGGAACCAAGTCGAACCGACATAAGCTTCTAAGTATCCAAGCGACCGACACGAACCTATAGCTAAACCCTCACTGCTCGTCGCTCTAGATAGCCGCATTCTCGTTCCTTATCCCTCTAACCCTAAGCTTACTTGCTATATCCATAGCTTAGACGAAGGAGTTCACATTTGAACCCAATCCTTATCAGTATAAGGACTCCTTCACCGTTGGAGAAGTTTGTCAAACACTTTAAGTTTGATAGTGTTGTAAACCGAGACTCGGATCGCATAAAAACCAAGACGCGGCTTTGCCCAAGGTGCAAGCCGACCGAGACTAACTCAGATAATAAATAGCCTCCCCGATCATTCGGGACAGCGGACGTAGGATTTGAGCGATATCCGAACCACTTTAAAAATCCCGTGTCTCTTATCGCTTTCTTAACCGTCGCATTGATTTTACTATTCATACCGAACATCATATTTAAAATCAATCAACCGTCTCAAAGATACCGAACTTTTAAATCTACCGAACCGAGACTTAAAACGCTTTTCTCACAAAAACCGATTTGGGCCTACACTATTCCGCGCACCGAACTCTTATCGTAGATATTGAATTCCGACCTGTCGGCTAGCGTATCTCACCGAGCCAAGCATTTTAGCCTTTAACTCGATTCGTATCAGCTTGTCCGGTCCGCCGAATCAAGCTTTGGCCGACACCATCCCGAATAGGACTGCTCAAATTCGAAGTTGAGAAATCGAATCGTGTGTATTCACCCCCCCCCTACACCCGACCGTACACTCGGGACCAACAATTGGTATCGAGCAGGAGTTCTTTGAGACTCTTGTCACTTTGAGACCGGTCTATTCGAACGGATCCGAGGGAAAACGTTTTCACCGCATATCACTCTACATTCATATCATTATTCTTCATGGCCGATATGTCGTGATAAGGATAGTACATATGTTCTCGGTGGAGAACTACTGAGTATGGCGAGTCGAATGGAAGCACATCCGACATCCCTCCATGACAGCATGACCGAAGTGCTTGAAGACGGACCTATCGCTCCCATGATCGATAGTGTCGTAACTCGTCAGACCAAGCTCAAGGAGGAGGGAATGGTGACCGGGAAGAAGATTCCCAAAGACAAGTCTCTTCACTCCCGAGGAGAAGAAGCTTCACAACTTAGACCGTGTTTCCGTAAAACGCCATACCGACCACCCTTAGCGATTCTTATCTTGGCAGTGGTTCGGAATGCAAGATCGCTAAAGAACTCGGGATGCTTCTGCGGTACCGAGTCAAGGGACTCGTAAGATTAAAGCCAACAAATTAGCGCTGAACTCCAAAAGCCGGAAAGCTTGTCTCTCATGCCCGGGATAAAATCGAAGATCTAAACGCCGATTTACCAACTGATGAACTCTATCAACGGGCCGGGAAAGACATTCAAAGAACCGAGAGATGAATATGAAGATTCCGAGGGCACCGCCGGATGGA
Organism: Lavandula angustifolia; assembly: GCA_028984105.1. Lineage (NCBI taxonomy): Eukaryota > Viridiplantae > Streptophyta > Magnoliopsida > Lamiales > Lamiaceae > Lavandula > Lavandula angustifolia. The sequence goes on from CM054811.1 coordinate 16,738,471, forward strand.
CACCGGACACCTTTTGCCACTCTATTGCGACATTCCCGACTTAGATGCCGTGTCTCCCGACCATATATTTTCGTAATTACAGCAGCAGGAGTTTGAGTTCGACGACCTCAAAGAAAGCAGAGAGTCAAGCCGACATAAAAATCGACCATGCTTTCAAAGCATCACAAGACAAAGATTCCAAAGAACGAGCAAACGACGAGTAAGACCGAACCTTCACTCAATGATCTACAAGAAGGAAGTCTCGCCAAGTATGCGCCGCCGCCGTAAAGTATCGTAAGGAGAAGGAGCGATGCGTAAAAGTGACTAAAGCCTATCGGGAAACGAAAGGTAAGTCAAATTATATGTCGAAACACACTCCCGACTCACAATCTTCTCGAATGCGTAAAGAAAGACGACTCGTAACCATCAAAGAATAGCGAAAACAAAGAAGAAAGAGTCATCGCTTGTTACAACCGCAAGAAGCCGGACATTATCGCATGATTGTCCTCGAGCTCAAGCAGTGCCGAACGCGCAAAGACGTAAGGCAAGGAGAGAGAAATTCGCCTTAAAAGACAATCCTACATAGTCCGGCGAAATCTCGACGACTCGTAAGAGGTCGACTCTTTATGGATTCATCTCGACGATGAAGCAGCTTTCATGGCCTTAGAGCTTGAAGTCGAAGAATCACCGAAAAGTGCATGATGGCAAAGCGAAGAGGATGAGGTAAATTCTCATGAACCACTTAACTCCTCTTCACACCGCACACACGACACTATTTCAAAAAGTGCATGAGAATTTGGACGCCGCGATCGCATACGAAGACCCGCTCGACGAACAAATTCGATGAGTCTCGCAGCTTCAAGAAGACTCTTCGTGAGTCGGATACCCCGAAAGTAGAGAATCGTAGACTTTCTCAGAGAGTCGTTGCTACCGAGGCCGAAGGACTTGTGTTGAGACTCGTGGAGGAGATAAACTCTCGATGGCCAAGTCTCAAAGATCAAGAAGATCGGATTTCGCTTTGACCAACGACTCGACTCGTAAAGATATCGAACCGAGTCCGCCGAGGCAAGAAATGTCGTGACTTCGACCGAGCACGACACACCGAAGAAGAGTGATGATGTCCGGGAGGAGCCCGATGACCGAGAGGTACATGGGTGCCGAGAAGAAATTAGAGGCTATGCTAGCAAGCAATAAGCCAAAGCACCGCAAGGAAGGAGTCGGATTCAGCCAGGGAGCTTCCTCATCTCGCCCCAAGACACTCGAGCACGGCTTGCCGATAGGTTTGTTCAAGGGGGAGACTATGAACGCAAATATAATGAACCCCCTAGCAAAGAACAAACAAAAGATGAAAGCACCTCATCCCACACATCGCATTCTCGACAAGAAGATCGCGCCAAGAAACCCCGGCTCACCAAGGGGGGAACCAAAGAAATCAAAATCGGCGTATCAAGATGGACCTCCAAAGCCGACACATCCAAATTCCGCATGGGTCATACTATTATGAACCTAAAGTCGAAGAGGCTCCAAAGGTCGAAGAAAAAGAAAGCCACACGTAAGGCTAAGGTCGCAGTCCACCAACTCGTAAGATCGTGACTCCCGAACCTCGGAGCCTCGTAAGTCAACCGTGACTACCCAAATGGTCGATATGTCGACTCAAAGGGAAAGAATATGTCCGAAACCACCGTGGTTGTTAGACGGATTGGGGTTACTAAAACTAACATCTAAGGACCCAAAATCAAAAATAAAGGGTACCCGAATATAATTGCTTTTGCAGTGCGTAAATGACCCACGGTATGTGGACAAATGATGCTCAAGACATACGACATACCAAAGAAGTCTCATCAAGAATTATATCACCGAAGAAGAACCTGCACTGAGTTTGGAGACAATGCAAAAGGCTATACCGGAGGTTATGGAACACTCAAAGATTGAACCGCCAACGTTCCAAGAGTATCATATGTTGAAGGACTTCAAAATAATCTTCTCTATTAGTCAATTTTGTGATAACTCAAATAGAGTGATATTTGACGCCGGTTTCGTGATGTTATTGATAAATCCACAAGGAAAACAAAGGTTATCGTGTTCGCGCAGTAAAAGAATATATATGTGGTCGATCGGAACTCACCAACCTCGAAGCTTGCTTATCGGGCGAAGAAACGACAACCGCACGGGGGGCTACGGCACGTAAGACTCACCATCTCAACTTTAAGACGCTCAACAAGCTTGCAAGAAACACTCTAGCAAGGGGACCGCCGAATGAAGTATTCAAAGAAAGACACTCAAGTTAAAGCATGTCCGAAGGGAAAGCAAACAAGGAATCAAAATCCTCCGCCCATCGCCTTCCACGGATGGAATTCTTCAACGCTACATACGGATTTGTTCGGTCCAGCCTTCCCTGGCGACGATCGAGGCGTAAAATACGCATTAGTGGTCATAGATGACTACTCGCGCTACACATGGGTCATATTCATCGCCAACAAGTCTCGACGTCAAAACAGAGTTACCAACGCTTCGAAAAAGCTCTGTCGAGAAGAACACCAAGATAAGAAAAATACGTTTCGCATGCAGGAACCGAGTTCCTTAATTCCATGGTAAAGGAGTTCTCGCAGCGTAAGGAATAGAGCATGAGACTTCACCGCACGCACACCTCGCCAGAATGGAGTTGCCGAACGAAAGAACGTAACTCTAAAAGAGGCAAAGAAGGACTCTACTCGCAGACTCGTGACTCCCAACCAAATTCTCAAGTAAGCTACCGATACCGCATGTTATACTCGAATAGATCTCTACCGACAAAGCAAAGATAAGCGGTACACCATATGAACTATGGAACGGCAGGAAGCCTTCTCTATCTTATTTCCATATTTTTGGTTGTTCACGCTTTATCCACAATAACGGGAAAGATCACCAAGACTTTTGATAGCAAGTCGATCGGGGAGTATTCTTAGGATACTCGGTCAAGAAAGCTTTCGAGTATTCAACTATCTGGACTCTTTGCGTAGAGGAAAGCCCTCATGTTGTTTTTAACGAGTTTGCTATCAAGACAGGAGCAATAACTCAAATTCTCGAACTGAGGACATCAAGAAGCGCCACAGGATCTAAGCTTAAAAGACAAATCAAAAGATCCAAATATGTTGGGATGATGATTCGACGAAGAAACCAAGACAAATCTATCGAATCTCAACCACCGAGAAGGTAGTCGAGCGCATTGATTCTCCCGAACGTAATCAATCCTGTGTAACTCGGTCGATGAGGAAACCGTAGAGGTAACCGAGACCACTACCGAGAATAACAACTCGTGGGGAACATCTAGTAATGTTCCTAAGCCGAATGCCCCCGAACCTCGGCGACTCAAGATCATACTCTTATCACCGAAATTCTTCAATCTCGTAATAGTACAACCGAAATGCCTAACTCACCTACTATCTCGTGTTGAACAAATTTCGATGAAGAGTTAAAACATCGTAGATCGTGGCTAGATGCTCACATTGCCGATCTTATAATCGGGAGATCCTTCAAAGACATGTCAAGACAAGATCCGGATTCTCGCAAGGAGAAAGCGCATTATTTTCCCGCTTCTTGTCTACCCAAGAGCCTCGTAATATTGGGGATGCACTTAAAGATGCCGACCGGATCATTGCTATGTAGGAAGAGTCGAATCGCCCACGAGAAACGAAGTACGGGAGCTTGTAGACGCACTCCGCATCAACATGTCATCGGAACCAAATGGGTCTTCAAAAACAAGCGAGATGAAAACAACGTTATAGTAAGGAACAACGCAAGACTCGTGGCTAAAGGCTACCGCTGCCGAAGGGATAGATTTCGATGAGACGCTCGCTCCAGCTGCAAAATCGGAGGCAATCGACTATTCCCGGCCTACGCAACACATCAACGATTCGTAGTTTATCAATTGGATGTGAAGTCTGCGTTCCCGAACGGCGTGCCGAAAGAAGAAGTCTATGTGGAACAACCGCCCGGCTTTCAACAGGGACATCAAGTATATGGACTCGTGAAGGCTCTATACGGGTTAAAACAAGCACCCGTGGCTTGGTACGATACCCTCGTCCGAGTTTCTTCTTCGTAAAGGTTTTCGTAAAAGGCACAAGTAGACCGCACTCTATTCAAAGATTCGACCGGAAGAAGACTTATTACTTGTGCAGATCTACGTGGACGACATTATATTCGGATCAAAGAATGTCATCACGTGTCACAATTTGAAAAGATGATGAAGGATAAGTTCGAGATGTCGATGATGGGTGAAATGAACTACTTTCTTGGTTTTCAAGTCAAGCAATCCGAAAAGGGAACGCTCATCAACCAAGGCAAATACACTCGAGACCTCATCAAAAGATTCGCCGCACATCCGAGCAAATCAATCAAGATCCCGATGAACACGAATATGAAGATAGATCTTGATAAAGAGGGAGTACGCAGACCAAACTCGAATACCGTGCTATAATCGGGTTCTTTATTATATCTAACGGCCTACTCGTCCCGACATAACTTATGCCGTAGGTGTTCCGTGCTCGATTTCGTGCGAATCCCAAGCGTAGTCATACGGACTCAAGAAAGAAGATTCTCCACTATCTACGAGGAACACCTAACACGGGTTTGTGGTATCCAAACTGATGATAATATTGAACTAACCGGGTTATTCCGATGCCGACTATGCAGATGTAGAATAGACCGAAAATCAACTTCGTGAACATGTCGCTCTCGCGTGCAAAGCCGATCTCATGGTTTTCAAAGAAACAAAGACTCGCGGCCACGCCGACCACCGAAGCCGAATACATGGCCGCCGGGAAGTTGTTGCGCCTGCATCCTTCGGGCCGAGACAAAGAATGAGAGACTACGACGTCATTCGAATGAAGTGCCGATTTTCTCATGACAAGCACTAGGCATGCTATGCAATCACTGTAACCCCGTACTTCACACGAGATGAAAGCACGTGGACATCGGACATCACTTCATTCGTGACCATGTCGAGAAAAAGGATATCGGGATGGAGAAGATCCATACCGATAAGCAACGGCCGATATACCGACCAAGCTCTAGCCGAATCCGTATTCGTAGAACTTTCGCAGAGCTAGGTCTCTGTTGGACCCTACCGACCCCAGCCAAAGAGAGGTTTCAGGAGAGAGACATTTCAAGCAGGGGGGAATGTTCACTCTCGCATCGATACATTCAAGCACGTAGAGACGTAAACCATCTACACGAGGTATCACCGACTACTATGTTCACCGACGGGTCTGCGTATCTCTAGCCGTAGTAATTTAATACAACAAGACCTTGCATTTATGGCAAAGATTCAAAGATGACATTAATATCTTTTGGTTTGTCTTTATTATTAACGACTCACATTTAATGCATGACATTCCATACATAAGCTTGCCGAACTCCGCACGCATTTAACGCACGTCTTTTCACAAGCTACTACTTAGGCTATTTTACAACCGGCTTTGACTTAGGCGCCTTTTGTGATCATTGCCTATTTTTAACTTCTTATCTTAACCGTCCATATCATAAAGCAAGTTTACATTCAACCTTTTGATCGAAAACCGTTCACCTTCATAGTTGATATATATATTCGATCATATCTTTGAAACCGCCATTAGGATACTTCATAACTTGCAAATTCGAAAATCCGAGATCTCGCATTCGCAATCCTTACTTGCAACTTCACTCTCAATCTTATCTCGAATTTTATCTATTGGGTATGCTTATATCTCGTTAACGTATTTGTTATATATTTCTAGATCGTATTGGACAAAGACTCGCTCTATCCAAGAAACTGGATCGATTCATTTCTTGTAATGTGTACAATGGCGGAAACCAATATCTCTACGATATCTCCAAGGGGATATGCGGAACATTCTCGAGAAGGATCGCGTGTGGTTTGAACCCACCACGGATTTCTATTCATGCGATCCGGGAGTACACGGACGATATATTCTCGCCCCGCGCGAGTCGTGGCCGGAGAAATTTCGCCTAGGAGGCCTTCGCTCTTCCTCCCGAGACAGGCTGCGTAGCTGTACTTGAATTCGACGCAGCCACCGGAGACATAGTGGCGAGGTTTGTTGCCCATTCTATCCAAAACGCCACTACGGAGCCGAAGCGTATGTCCATCAAGGACGCTTTGAAGCGGAGTTTTGATCCGCCCTCCGAAGGGACCAAGATGCCGGGTACAGAGACGACCAAGTTGATGAATATCTTACCGTCTTCCGTGGAAAGCCCACTACTTTCGTAGCCGCTTTTCCGAAGAACAAAGATGTTGCCTCGCCTCGTGGCACTTGCTTATATAGTGACGCAGCCACGACAAGCCAAGCAGTGGTCGCTTTGACCGTGTGTCGAGGCCTAAGATTCGTATGATGATGGCCATATACGACCGAGCCTAGATAAATCGGACGGAGTTCTTTCTCCGAGAATTCTCGGCTCAGCCGCTAAGTTCGACAAGGCATCGAACATGCCGAGCGCAAAGGGCAAATTGTTGTATGGACTCAAACTGTCCATCATGATCGAAGATTTATGTGGATCTCGAGCCTATCACCTACAAATGACAAGGAGTACTTCAATGTGAAGAAGGTCGATTTCACAACAAGACAAAGAAGGCTTCAAACAGATAGGTCGACCCTCGCCAGCCTCTCCGCAATCAAAGTCTCAAGAGGCTACGCCTACAAAGAAAAGAACCCCTCTCGCTAAAACTCCTAAGGCACCGGCAAAGAAACCGAAGAAAGCCGTTGGAGGTGCCAGCCACCGAGGAGGGTCCGCAAGCGCCCGCCGAACGTGCTCCCCGAGAAGACTACTCACCCCATGCAACTGGTTGATGAGTCCGAGTCTTCTCGAGAAGACTCGCCGCCGGAAAAGATTGCTTCCACCGAAAGGGACCAAGGGGATGCTTCTCAAGCTCGTAGCGCAGATATTCGCCGCCTAGAGCAGCCCCCCTTTCTATACCTCCACTCGCCCCGCCTCCCCTCCAACCGAAGAGCGGACTTCACACATGGACTTGGAGTCTCGAGACCGCATCCGAAGGTGAATCAATCGGGATGGAAGCTTCAGGTGATTATATCCGGAGCATCCCGAGAAATTCTCGCAACTAGTTCCTGGAGCTTGCCGACTACTCGTACTTGTTGCTCATCGCCAAGACAAAGAAGGCTCCACATGTTGCCGCGACATCGGAGTGGCCTCGCCTGCGCGCCTTGTCCTCCACTACTCATGTCAAGCTACCGCATGAAGAGGAATTGAGACCGAGAGAGGAGATAGGCTATTCGGAGCCCGAAGACCTCAGCCAACGGACAACCGGGGGCCGCAATGCCGGCCATGATTCATGATCGACAAGACGCTCCGGCCCAAAGACTCCTCGACGGGTCGACCACGACGACCCACCTGGATTCAGCCCCGGAAAGCCCGATGAGGGACATCCACAAGACAAGGATACCCATACCGAAACCGCTCCACCTCTCGCATCCTTGGTCCCGAGAAGTCCAAGGCCGGTGCTTCGTCCTCGCGCAGCCCGCCGCCCCTTGCGCGCAGCCGACTTCGGCAAAGAGCCACACGCCTAGACCGCAAAGAGATCTCGATCGCTGGCAAAAGCCTTAACCGCCCAAGGGATCAAAAATCGAGATCTTGCGAAGGCTATCCATAGGACATGGAAGCATCGCTCAAGCCACGACTAAAGAACTTCGTGGGCCGAAGTCTTCTCGTCTCTTCATCGCCCGCCCCGATGTTTCCGCGCTTATTTCGTGAGCGTTGGCTCAAGCAGAAGTCAAATTCGAAGCTCAGCCAAGATCTTTCAGAGAGCCAAGCCAAGCTACTTGATGAATTTTTGGCTTCTAAACCGGCTCATACCGACGCTATCACCGAACAATCTGAGGCCACTCGAACAAAGACTTGAGAATATCCAACCGGCCTTGGAAGACAAGATCACCGAGAAGCCGAAAGACTTCAAGGAAGCAACCGACCTCTCTCACAAGCAAGACAAGGAAGACCTTACCATGGAGAGGAACGAGTCGCATGAGGCTCGACTCAAGCTCCACGATCGTCTTGAAGAGCCGTCAACCTCCTACAAAAGTCTCGAAGAAGTCGGGCCCTAGTCCCTACCCCGGTGCTCATTGATGATGCCAAAAAGGGGGAAAGTGAAGGAAAAAAGGGAAGGAAAAGAAGAGTACCGAGAAGCCGACTCAAACTCGGCCTCGTAAGGGTGAGGCCTGTGGTGTTTCGGCTGCGAGCACACCGAAACCGGCCCAAGTGGCTCAGACCTCAGCAGACTACTCGGCAACCCGCACTCCCAAAGACATTATTAAGGAGGTTGCCGAGTACGCCGAACAAAGCGGTGGAGGACTCGTAAGAAGAAGAGGCTCCTCTTCCACCACCGCTCAAGAAGGCAAGGGCAAACATGAAGCTTAAAATTCCAACCCCTCCAAAGAAAGCGATTAAGGTACATATCTCGCCGAGGAGGAAGCCCAAATAGCTGCGGATGAGAGATCGGCCGTAGAAATTGCAGAGGCCGGAGCAGCCTAACAAGCCAAAGTCTAAGCTCGCCAAAGGAAAGACTAAAGCCCCATCCGCAGGAGGAAAGAGAACCGCTAGATCGCCTCGAGAAAGCTCATCATAACGTATGAAGAGGACAGAGAAAAAGAAAAGGAGCAAAGCAGCAGAAGAGTACCGGGAAGGCAGTGGTACATCCAAATCTAGATCTAGTACCCCCGCCGAATCGTAACAAGCTCCTCGTAAGCCTCAAGAGCAAGATGCGTAAATTGAAGAAATCTTTGCTCGATGGGATAGATATCTCTACGCAGGAGAGGAAGCTAGACGGATAGAGGCCGCCGTACGCAGGATACATTTGCGCACCTTGAGGCACTCAGAAGCGCACCGAACAAGAGGCCAGCCGAGAGTTCCTTCGAAAGCCGACATTCCTTATCGATACGTATGGTTCTGTGAAGCCAAACGATCCGAAAACACATAGATGGCCGAGATCGACGTAATGGATGCCTATTCAGCCCAATCGAGATGGGAATCGGCCAAGATAGAGTTTATCAAGAGAAATTATTTCCGGCGATTCTCGGCCTCGAAATGTCTAAGGCCGATGCCTATGTCGAGCGGATGACCATTACCGAACCTCGATCTTTACCCATATACGCACGGAGCAAGAATCGAAGGGGTAGTAGTCGCGCCTCTCGAAGCAAGGATCATTCCTCCACCCGTAAGACAAGACGACTCAAGACATCTCTGAATGATTGAACAAGAAGTGAAGAATGCCGCGCTGAACAGTAGGACTAGAACAAGATGATCCAAAGAGACTTCGCCGACACCGAAGCCAAGGAAGAACACGTTCGTAATGTATGGAGTCCCACCGCCCGAAGATCAATCCCAAGGTTTCATGAATAGGATTCAGCAGCTTAAGGGATCTCCTTCTTAAGTTCTCCCTTTAGCTTAGCAAGACTTGTAATGTACCGAACTATTTATTATATATATACAAATCTTCTTTTGGCTCTAACAACTACTTGTTGTCTAAATAGCCGTGTTTGCTTTACGCTTTAACACTCGTAATCATCAAGTGATTACCGACACACACACACACTTTGTTTATTTACTTGTCGCTTTTGGCTCGGTTAGATCTCCCGATAGACTAGACTTTCTGGAGAGTTATTATTTCTCTTAGGGGGAAATTGTTGCATGGGGGAAATTATTGTAAAGGGGGGAAATTGTTCCGCCCTTGTCTCCCTCAAGAGTCTAGCACTTACCGCACAACTCCACCGATCCTACTTGTAATATTTATAAGGAGCCTCGCTTCTCGAGTAAGTTAGTGTTTAGCATAGTTGATAAGACATAGATGATAGGTTTTGGCATCATCAAATAGGGGGAAATTGTTGGGTGATGATTCAATCCTTAGCATGATCATACTTGTGGGAAATGACTCTATCTTCCATACTCAATCACGCCGCAGCCTCGTGCTTCCGAACCGTTGAGAAGATTTGAAGATCCCAAAACCCTATTTGATTGGTGAACCATTCCTTTGTATTCGTATTTGTCTCCGAGGTTTCTGCACTCGCAGACACTCGCTCCGGTCAAGGCGCCGCAGCTCATCGCCCTCAAGACTCGAAGCCAGAAGACTCAAATAATACCGGACTCAAGCAGAGCAAAGATATCGAGAGAGTCGGCTGAACCGGACTCAGCAGGAGTAGTTCACCGGACTCGTAGCCGATCATCGCAGACTTATCTCAAAGCAGCCTATCTACCGAATACAAGGTCGACTCAAAGAACGGCGGATAGTCTTCGGGACCGCTCGTAATCTTTTTGAAAGACAATCAGCATTGCCATGTACGAGGAAGAGAGAAGTCACCTTCCGTCTCGAAGTTTGTGCCGTCTCAATCACTCCATCCATCTCAATGAATGACAAGCATACACGTGTCTTCTCACCGCTAAAGCCGCAGCCAACCTTTTACCTAAAAAAGGTGGGAAAGTACACCGTTACCTACACCAAAAGAGCCATTTGCTACCAAAAAGAGAGAGAGAGAGAAGAAGATCGTCTCCAACGGATCTATTTCAATCTCTCGCTCTATAAATAGAGGGATCATTCAAGATTTGAAGAACGGGAGAATGCGCGCACCTAGAACACGAGAGAGCATTCAAACGAGCGAAATTAACGACTAAGTCTTCCGCAAGAATCAACCGATTTATCTCCGCGAAAGACTACATCCAACTCAAAAGGAACCAAGCCGAACCGACATAAGCTTCTAGTATCCAAGCGATCGACACGAACCCATAGCTAAACCCTCACTGCTCGTCGCTCTAGATAGCCGCATTCTCGTTCCTTATCCCTCTAACCCTAAGCTCACTTGCTATATCCATAGCTTAGACGAAGGAGTTCACATTTGAACCCAATCCTTATCGGATAAGGACTCCTTCACCGTTGGAGAAGTTTGTCAAACACTTTAAGTTTGATAGTGTTATAAACCGAGACTTGGATTAGTATAAAAACCAAGACGCGGCTTTGTCCAATGTGCAAGCCGACCGAGACTAACTCAGATAATAAATAGCCTCCCCGATCATTCGGACAGCCGGACGTAGGATTTGAGCGATATCCGAACCACTTTAAAAATCCCGTGCCTCTTATCGCTTTCTTAACCGTTGCATTGATTTTACTATTCATACCGAACATCATATTTAAAATCAATCAACCTGCCTCAAAGATACCGAACTTTTAAATCTACCGAACCGAGACTTAAAACGCTTTCTCACAAAAACCGATTCGGGGCCTACACTATTCCGCGCACCGAACTCTTATCGTAGATACCGAATTCTGACCTAGCCGCTAGCGTATCTCACCGAGCCAAGATTTTAGCCTTTAACTCGATTCGGAACGCTTGTCCGGTCCGCCGAACTTTTTCGCCGACACCATCCCGGATAGACTCGTTCAAGTTCGAAGTTGAGAAATCGAATCAGGTGTATTCACGCCCCCCCTCTACACCTGACCATACACTCGGGACCAACAGTCACCAAGTCAGAGTGACTTGTGATTTTTGGGATAGCCTTTGAGACTCTCGGGTGGCTCTGTCCTGAAGAGTGTCAGCTTCGTAATCGAGGATCTCAGCTTCAGTGCTGGTCACCATGTCATCCACATCAATTGGAGACATGATCTTCTTAGCTGATGGAAGACTACTGAGTGGAGGAACATCTAATGGGGACTGAGATGTTGGAGTTGAAGGCTCAGGTGCGCTCCCCTGTTCCGTTGAGGTCGCCTTCTCAAGCGCTGCCTTTTCTGCTGAGACTGTTTTCTCAGATGAGTCTGAGTCATCTCTCAATCTGAATGGGGGTACTACTACTATCTTCTCAGAAGATCTCCTCTGCTTCTTCCGAGGGGTAGCCCCTTTCTTTCTTGGACTGGAAGTCTTCCTCTTCCCTTTTCCTTCCTCAACAGCCCCTGCTCCTATCTGCTGAAGAGCAGCAGCCTTGCCGTGGAACCGAATCTTTTTAGGGTTGAAGTAACCCTTATCTACGTAGGTTACATTGTCGTCTCCCCATAAGCCTTCGATCATGACCGAAAATTTCATCCCGTATAGGAGTTTCCCTTTGGCGCTCAGATATCCAGTAGATTTATCAAACTTAGAGGCCTCTGTCTGAAACTCTTTGAGGAAAAACTCAATCCAGTTGACTTTGGCTCTATCATAGATGGCCATCATCATCTGTAGCTTCGGTCTGGACACCTGATCAAATGAGCCTGCTTGGCTCGTCAGGATTTGCGTAACTATATACGCTAGAGCACGGTACTGCGGGAGCATATAGTTCTTGGGAAATGCTGCTCTAAGTTCTAAGTTCTAAGTTTTTCGGAGATCTTAGGGTTTTAGCAGAGTGAAAATGGCGGTTTCAGAATCTTCACGTCAATATATATGATCTTGAAGATAAACAGATTTTAGATCGATGGCTCAGTTTAAATCCCGCTTTAATAGATGGACGGTCTAGATTCGATATTATATAAAGCAATGAGTAACTAGCCGCCTAAGTCAAATTCCAGTTGTATTTAGCCTATAGAAGTAAGTTGACATGACATGCATTTAATGCAAAGCAGAGTTCAACAATCTTAGCATAGAATGTCGTGCATTTAATTAAACCGTTTATAATAAATGACATTCTCTAAGGCATTGAATGCGATGCTGAATCAATATCATAACAACATTAATTACTGGGTTGACTACTGAAAGAGATACGCAAACCTATCAGCTGAACATTGTAGTCAGCTGATACCTCGTGCAGTTGGTTTCTGAATCTCTGTGTACTGAATGAGTCCGTACTGAGAGTAAGCATTCCCCCTTGCTGAATGCTTCTCTCCTTAATCCACTTACTGACTTGAGTCAGTAGGATCCAGCAGACCTAGCTCTACTGAAAGTTCTCTGAATCTGGCTTCAGCTAGAGGCTTGGTTAGTATACCGACCCTTTGATGGTCAGTATAGATCTTCTCCATCCTAATATCCTTCTTTTCGACGTGGTCACGAATGAAGTGGTGTCTGATGTCCACGTGCTTGCATCTAGTAAGAAGAACATGGTTCTGAGTGATTGCAATGGCACTGGAACTATCGCAGAAGATTGGCACTTCATTCTGAATGACGTCATAGTCGCGTAGCTGCTGTCTCAGCCAAAGGATTTGGGCGCAGCAACTTCCGGCAGCCATGTATTCAGCTTCAGTAGTTGATGTGGCTACTAAGTGTTGTTTCTTCGAGAACCATGAGATGAACTTACTGCCGAGGAACTAACAAGTTCCTAAAGTTGATTTTCGGTCAATCCTGCAACCTGCGTAGTCAGCATCAGAATAACCTGTTAGTTCAATATTATCATATGTTGGATACCATAAACCCATATTAGGTGTTACTCTGAGATAGCGGAGAATCTTCTCTGTTGAGTCCATATGGCTCTGCTTAGGATTCGCCTGAAATCGAGCGCATACACCTACAACATAAGTTAAGTCAGTCTAGTAGCAGTTAGATATAATAGAGAACCAATAATTACGTGAAACTCAGTATGGTCTACTGATACTGCCTCTTTGTCAAGATCGATTTTCATATTCGTGTTCATCAGGATCTTGATTGGTTTGCCGGATGTGCAACCCAATTTCTTGATGAGGTCACGAGTGTATTTGCCTTGATTGATGAACGTTCCCTCTCTGACTGTTTAACTTGAAATCTGAGGAAATAGTTCATCTCTCCAATCATCGACATCTCGAATTTGTCCTTCATCATTTTCTCGAACTGCTTACACATAATGACATTCTTCGAACTGAATATAAAGTCATCTACGTAGATTTGCACAAGTAAGATGTCGTCGTCTAGGCGAATGCTGAATAGAGTGCGATCCACCGTGTCTTTCTGAAAAACTTTCTGAAGAAGAAACTCAGACAGGGTATCGTACCAATCCCTGGGTGCTTGTTTTAACCCGTACAGAGCCTTTCTGAGTCTATAGACTTGATATCCCTGCTGAAAGATGGGAGACTATTCTACATAGACTTCTTCTTTCAGAACTCCGTTTAGGAACGCTGACTTCACATCCATTTGATATACTCTGAAGCGTTGATGTGTTGCGTAGGCAAGGAATAGTCTAATGGCCTCCAATCTTGCAACTGGAGCGAATGTTTCGTTGAAATCTATCCCTTCGGCTTGACAGTAGCCTTTTGCCACGAGTCTAGCTTTGTTCCTTACAATGACGTTTTTTTTCGTCTCGCTTGTTCTTTAAGACCCATTTAGTTCCGATCACATGTTGATGATGGGGTCTGTCAATAAGCTCCCATCCGTCGTTCCTAGTAAACCGATTCAGCCTCCTCTTGCATGGCAAGTGATCGATTCAAAGATCTTTAAGCGCGTCCCCGCCGACCGAGGTTCTTCGCAGACAAGAAACATGTATATAGAGCACTTTCTCCCCGACGTAATCTAGATCTTGTCTTTACATTTGCCGGAGGATCTCCAATGATAAGGTCTCGAAGAGTGAGCGTCCTGCACACGATCGACGATGTCTTATCTCTTCATCTCGAAATTTGTTCAACACGTATAGTAGGTGAGTTAGGCATTTCGCTGTACTATTATGAGATTGAAGTAATTCAAGACCAAGAGTCAGGGTCTACCGAGTCACCAGTTCAGGGGCATTAAAGCTCAAGAACGCCATTTGTTCCCCCCCGAGTTGTTATTCTCGCAGAGGTCTCAGCTACCACTTGAGTTTCTTCATCGACTTGGTTACCCGGGGATTGATTCTGCTCTGGAGAATCAATCTCGCTCGCCATTTTTGCGGCCGGCTATGATTCAAAGAGAGCCTTGACTTCATTTTCCTCTTCTGAATCATCATCCAAACAAAGCCGGATCTTTTCAACATTATGCTTTAAGCTTAGATCCCGTAGTCATTTACTAATGTCCTAAGATTCTCGAATTTGAGTTCTTGCTCCCCGTTCTCGCAGCAAACTCATTAAAGACAACATGAGGGTTTTCCTCCACGCAAAGTGGTCCCGTAGTTAAAATCTCCTGAAGGCTTTGCCGACCCAGGAGTATCCTAAGAAGACTCCCCGGTCGACTTGCTATCAAAAGTCTTTAACCGATCCTTTCCGTTATTGTGGATAAAGCACTGACACCCAAAAATATGTAAATAAGATAAGAGAGGCTTCCCCCTGTTCCATAGTTCATAGCGGTGTCTTCTCGATGTTCCTTTGTTAGTAGTGATCTGCTCGAGTGTAACATGCAAAGTCGGGCCGCTTCGCCCAATATTTTGATGGGAGTCCCGAGTCCGCGAAAGCAGGGTTCTTGCCGCTTCTTTTCGAGTGTTCTCGTTCTTCCTTTCAAAGAATCCCATTTTGTCGAGGCGCACGTGCAGCCAGACGCCTCATGCTCTATTCCTTCGCTTTGCGTAACTCTTCCACCATCGAACTCGGAACTCGCTCCTCCGTCTCCGAACGAATTTTTCTGATTTCGGTATTCTTCTCGACACTGAGCCTTTTCAGAAGCATAGACAACTCTGTTTTGACGTCAGACTTGTTGGTAATAAATATGACCCATGTGTAGCGCGAGTATAGTCATCAATGACCACTAAAGCATACTTCTTACCTCTGATCGTCACAGGAGAGACTGGACCAAACAAGTCCATGTGCAGGAGCTGAAAGATTCCATTCATGGAAGGTGATGGAACTGGTGGATTTTGTTTCTTTGTTTGCTTTCCCATCAGATATGCCTCGCACTGAGTGTCCTTGCTGAACACTTCATTTGCGCCCTCTCACAAGAGCGTTTCTAGCAAGCTTGTTCGAGCGTTCCGGGTTGAGATGGCCGAGTCTTCTCGTGCCGTGAGCCACCCCGCTTCGTTGTCGTTCTTGCCGCCAAAGCATGCTTCGTTCTCGCCGAAGTTCCAGCAAGAATGTATATGTTCTTTTTGTGCGAACCCGACAACATTGTTTTCCCCGTAGATTTGTCAACGACATCACATAAACTAGTGTAAAAATCACTCTATTCGAGTTATCACAAAATTGACTAACAGAGAGAAGATTATGATGAAGTCCTTCAACAAATGATACTCTTGAACTCGTGGTGGTTCAATTTTGAGTGTTCCATAGCCTCCGGTATAGTCTTTCGTGCATTTTCTCCAAACTCGATTATGCGCCCTTCTTCGCAATATAATTCTTCGCAGGTTCCTCCTCGGTATGTCATGTCTCTCGAGCATTCGCCGTCCATGTACCACGGGTCCATGTGCACCCGCAAAATGTAATTATATTCAGTACCCCTTTATTTTTGATTTTGGTTCCTTAAGCGTTAGTTTTGGAAACCCAAATCTGTCTTATGACCCTGGTGGTCTCCGCAGCTTTCTTTCCACTCTAATCAACATACTTCACCACTGGGACCGGTCGATGTCGACTTCTCGGGGCTTTACAGTGTCTCGGGAGTCCTGATCTTCTGAGGTGGTGGAATGCTGACCTTAGCCTTTTGAACGGCCTCAGCAGGAGAAGCACACTGAGAGGTGTTCAGATTCAATAGTGCTGGACTCAAAGAGAGCAAAGATACTAAAAGAGCCGCAGAGAACCGACCAAGCAGAGCAGCCATCGAACTCGTAGTCGACCTTCGCATAGTCGGACTCACTAAGAGTATACTACTCAACCCCCGGTCGACTCCAAGCAACGCCCCGACAATTTCCTTGACCGCCGCAGTCTTCTAAGTTAAATCCAGAGTTGTTCGAGGTCGTACACACGAGAAGTCCGCCCCGCATTCGCCTTGAAGTCAGCTTCCGAGGTCGTACACATCATAGAAGTTTGAATGTCTCAACAACTTTCTGCATCTCGACCAATGACAAGCAGCCAACTGTCAAAGTACTGGTAAAAAGCTGCAAGTCAACCACCTTCCTGAAAAAGAGAGTGGACTCTGCACGATTTCAAAAGAGCCGTTAGCTACCCAAAGAAAGTGACACGTAGACAGTTCGTCTCCAATGGATCTATCCATAACTCACCTCTATAAATAGAGATAGAGGGAAAATCTAATCGTTGAAGAATACAACAAATACAAAAATTTATGAGTATTGAACGAACAAGAACACAACTTTCCGCGAAGAACTTCAGAGAAAACACCCAACGCGAAAGACACTAATATTGCTCTAGGGAACCAAGCCTAATAGAGTTAAAGCCTCTAGCATCCAAGTGAAAAGAACACAAACCCAGAGAGATTATTCCTCATTGTTCTTTGCTCCAAAAGCCCTTTCTTGTTCCCTTTCCGTCTAACCTAAGCTCCACTGAAATATCTATAGCTTAGAACCGAAGGAATTCATATCTTGAACTGTTCTTACTGTAAAGAACTCCTTCACTATTGGAGAATCCTTCAAGCATTTTTGTTTGAACCTTGTAAACTGGGACTTGCTCAGTTTAATCTTCAATGCCATGTTTGTCCAGTGTACAAACCAACTAAGACTAACTCAGTATAATAAAATAGCCTCCTGATCTGTTCAGTGGACGTAGGATTTTGGATATCCGAACCCTTTAAAAGTCGTTGTGTCTTATACTGTTGCATTAATTTACTGTCCATTCTGAACACCGTTTACAAAATCATTCAACAGAGTTTCAGTAAAAATCTTAACTGAGTGCACTAATTTACTGAAACAGTTTTCATTAATAATGTTTTCAAACTCAACTGAATCGGGTCTACACTATTCCGCATGCTACTGAACTATTAATAAACGGTACTCGAATTCGACATCGCCGCCTAGTAGGCCTTAGTATAGTCAGTCACTCTGTCCACGCGATCCAGAACAACTTGCCTGGTCTACTGAACTTATTCAGCAGACAATCTCCGTAATCGGACTATTCGCGTTCAAGTTTGAGAAAAAGTTTTCAGGTGTATGCACCCCTCCCCCCTCTACACCAGAAAGTTTGACTCGGGACCAACATAACTAATGTGCTTGGTGTTTGAAGTCCATTTGGAATTATTTACTTAATGAGCTTGGATATCTTAATCTTATGTTATTATTGACACAAGTCTAATAACCCACAAGAAAACACACACGCATACACGTTCCAAACGTGAGCGAGAGAGGGCAGATGTGATTTTCATTTCTTCTCTAGTTCTTCGTCCATCCAAAGGGAAAGCAGGCATCGGGACACAGATCAGAAGATCCTTTATGCGAGCTCAAATCAAAGCAGGCTAAAGGACACAAATATTGAATTTCTAACTCCTTCAAAAACTACAATCTTCTAAGTTTTGGATCCATTCATGTCCATCTTTTTCTATTAGTATCATAACCAACAAAATAACAACGCTTGCCTTCGTGTAAAGCTTAGTTCGATTATTTTTGGAGACACTGACATAAAACATCAAACCAAAGACTCAAAGACGACTCATATTCCATTTGTGATGGTATAGTAACTCACGGGATCTGATTATGTACCCGACCACTAGTGGTAGTCCATTAATCACACGACTTGCTAATCAATAGTTGCCGCCCATATTCTCTTGCGAGGTCCTTTCGCATGCAACGAGGACAAACACATAGATGTGAGATGTTCCAATTTACGTTCAACTACTCTATTTCTAGACAAGTCATCTAACGCCGAATGACATGCTCTTTGCAATAATTCGAGAAGTGATCATGCATGTACTCTTCGCGCCGTTAGTGGCGTACATCTCTATTCGCCGCCCAAATTCTTGCTCCACTTGCCCCCTTGAAGTCAACAAACATAGAGAAAGTCCGACTTTGTGTTCTAAGAAGTAAACGTAGGAAAACCTAGAAAATCATCCATAATAACCATCACATAATGAAAACCGTAATAACTTGGCATTTGTGTCGGCCCCATTAAATCTGAGTGAACTAGTCAGTAGCGGAGTAGTTGCTCTATTCTTTGAGTTCGAGAACGGAAGACAATGTGACTTTTCGCACCGGCAACTTGAACAAACCACATCGGGATGAACTCTCCAGAATAGAGGAACACCTTCAAGAAGTTTCTTTTCAAAAAATTTTGTACGACCTAACCGGGCACGCCAAACTCGCGGCACTTGCATTTTGACATGCCTTCTCAACATATGCATCACTTGCCGATAATACATTGAGAGAATATTTTCTTTTCCCTAAATAAAACATCAACCTCAATTTTCTTAACACGTAATTCTCAACACGAAATTCCCTTCTTTTTTGTTGTAGTGCACATGGAAGAGTAGCAGGATTATATTCTTCCAAGCCTCACGCATTTACGAAGACAACTTATCTTCACAATGACGCTTATGAGGAGTGTGGCTAGGAACAAGGTTCAAGACTTAATTCCTTACATTACAACATATCCCGAACCGAAGGACATCACACCGTAGCTCGCTTCCAAATGCCCCTCGATTCGGATGGTGGAAAGAGGTAGAACTAATCATTCAAACCAATACCACCGACACTTTATACGTCAAAGAAGAACAATTATGTTGAGAGATTGGCTATGGAGTGTCATCTGATATAACATCAATGGAAGATCTTAGAGCGACGATGCTCTACTTGCTCAATGAGAAGCAACCTAGTCCCTTCTAGCTCGTTAGCTCAAAAAAGATACGTAAGATCAAGACAATGGATGATGCCGATCAGATAAGTCTGCTTAAGACCATACTAAAACAACTAAGGACTTACGCACCGAGAAGAATAATAAGGGTGATCACGAAAAAATTGATGACAAGGTTGATGGTTCGTGATAATGATGAAAACAACGATTATCAACCCCTACATCGTCATCAAATGCAATTATATCCATAACCGTTACACCACCATCATAAAAGATATTACCAGATGGCCTATCAATCTTCATACCATGCCAACGACATAGTCGATGTGACCGTTGAATCATAAACAGAGTCATTGACAAGAAAGGAAACAAGAATAAGATTCGGCAAAGGATATTGACGCAAAATGAAGCCGCTGCCAAGGACCACAATGACATGATAGATGAGGTCAAGACTCGTGTTCGTAAGATTCACCGCATCCCAACGACAAATATTTCGAATTGCTTAGCCTCGTTTCGACGCCAAAGCGAAACCGCTTGGAAGCCACATTACATTAATCGATGGATGCTCAAGCAAAAAAATCTCAAAGCTACTTACCAAAGCCGCTACATCCTTATTCTTATCTATTACGGTCACTAACGCTCAACTACATGAGAGAATCGACGCGATCGTGGTTGTTCAGAATACAACTCTCTCCAACATACAACACGATGCGTAGAAGTAAATGTCTCACTCTCTTCAGAAGCATAAGTAAGAAACAACATTTGTACTGTGAAATAATATCGCATGTAGAAGAAGAGTGGAAGACATACACCGGCGCTGTAAATGACATTGATTCAAGAGTAGTCAGAATCATTGCGTCAACTTCCCAACTCTCAAGAAAGATTAAGAACCTTACTTCAGTACCTCTGGCGATTGTTTATGCTAAAAGGGGGAAATAATTAGTATATGATCCAAGTAAGGGGGAACTAGTAGTTGAAGTCACAGTGACAAAGAGAGAAGTTTCTCAAGGAACAAAGGAAGCTTAAGATGAAGTGACTCAAGAGATAGTATAAGAGCAAGGTATTCAAAATGCTTTCATACCTTCAGGAGAAGGAAGCTAGGCTACTGATGTTTCTGAGAAAATAATCGAAGAGATAGCAGGGATGGTTGATGGCCTAGAAGAAGAAGAAGAAGAAGAAGAAGAAGAAGAAGAAGAAGAAGAAGAAGAAGAAGAAGAAGAAGAAGAAGAAGAAGAAGAGTATGCTCCTGGAAAAGCACCGATAGTCTCTCTGAGTAACCTAAAAAGAAATTTAAGTCTAAGGAAGAGCAAGTAGCATATGATGAAAAGCTTGGCGACGGAATTATCCTAAGAACTAGAGAAGAAGAAAGGAAGAAAGAAAGGAAAACCTTATCAGAAAAGTAAACCAATTCCTAAGGCATAAGGTATGTAACTATTAAGAGAGTAGTGAGGAAGAACCTAGTACTTAGAGATGATGCCGACAAAGAAAAAGAGAATGAAATAGAGAAAGAAAAAGGAACAAGCTCAATCACCAACTCAAAGCAACTCGAAGAAGAAACATGAAGTATCTGAAAAGGAGTTCTGGGACACAATGGACAGAGCATTCTACCCAGGAGTGGAACATGATCAAATAGAAGCTATAAAGAAGAAGAAAGCCGATTAGGAGTTTCGAGCTACTGAGGAGAAGAGAATGAGAGAAGTTCGGCCAATTATGCTTAGCAAAGGCCCTCCTACTACCTCAAAGTACTTCTTAAAGGGAGCTAGACAACTGAAGAAAGATTCCAATGACCAGAGGAAAATCATTTATCCACATACTGATAAGTGGATACCTCAGGAGCAAAACAACCTATGGGAAGAAATCAAAGAAGAATTTATAAGGAGGTTCTACTACTGGAAGTTATGGAAAGAAGACGTTAACGCTCTACTATTTGAACAAATGGTTGAACAACATTGAGCTACATTCCGTGAAATTCTGAAGATATTGATGGAAGCTGAAAAGATCCAGTTCAAAGCACCTAAATACATAATCCTTCCACCACCGAGAATACAGCATGGAGATGTCAATTATGCAGCTAATGAATGAGAAGTGAAGGAAGTTGTCAAAATTAAGGACTTGGATCTAGAAGATGATGAAGATAACATTCTCAGACCGAGAGCATATATCCACGCATGTACGGACATACACCTCCCGAGGCAAAATCTCGTAACTTTGTCAAGAAGACTCGTAGTTCGTAATCAAGAGAGAGCCGTGATTTTAGGATTAGATTATCTCTCTAGCATAGCATGAATGAATTATGTACCTTGTAATTAACTTTAATGAAACGCAAGACACGTTTGTGCGCGTGACAACTACCGATTGTCTATATGCCTAAGTTTTTTTGTTTTTGCTTACACTACTGATCATCTGAATGAGGATCACTGAGACACACTAACTTTATGCTTAATTGTTATATCTGTAAGTGTTAGTCTTTAGGATCATCTATTTACTAGGTAAGTTTTGCATCATCAAAATGGGAGAAATTGTTGAAAGTGATGAAGTTATAATATAATATTTACATGAACACAAAATCCTAGATGATGATTGCTGATCGGAGACGAGCCTTCGTGTGTAGGAGGGGGGTCAATACACCTCAAAGGTAAATTTCAACTCAAACGCGAAAGTCAGGCATTACCGAAATATGCGACTAAACGAGCCGGCTAGCCAAATAAGCTTTCTCGATCGCGTGGCCAGAGGGTATTTATCTACAGAGTTCTATCTACTGACTTCAGCCAGTGAACAATAATTTAGTATAAGATAAAATGCGGAAGTGTAGGCCCAAATAATTTTTGTCTCGGTTTGAAAACACGCTTATGCTAAGTGTGATTTTTAAAGATCAGCTTGTATGCAGATGAACGATAAAGTCAATGAAACAAGAATCAACACATTCAATTTTTAAAGTGGTTCGGATACGCTGGATCCTATGTCCACTATCCTGAACAAAGCAAGAGTTCTTAATTGCTTACACTGAGCAAGTCTTAGTTGATCTGTACGATGGACACATACTCTAGTTATAGTCTTAGTGATTTTACAGTTTCAAACACGGGGTTTGATTTTCTCCAACTAAGAAGGAGTTCTTACAATAAGAACAGTTCAATAAGATGATCTCTTTCAAATTTTCTAAGCTTAAGATATTATAAGAATTGTTTAAAATAGAGAATGGGAACAATAGATCTCTTGAATGAAGAACTAATTATATCTCTCTGTGTATGAAGTTCTTCGCCGTGTGAGCAAGCTTGCTAGAGCGTTTGAATGCTTGAAAGCTTTTGGTCTCGACTCTTCTCTTCATGAAGACTCTTCTATATTCATAGTCTCGACTTATTAATAGATCCGTTGGAAGAGGTCTAGACACGTGTCGAAAATGACAAGAAAAATGATTATCTTGAGCTTTGAATGCCACTATAGTGATTCTCTCTTTGAGTCTTGGGAGCACTTTATGTTAGTGCAAGTACAAGGTCGGCAGCTCCTCATTGGGTCGAGGTTAGGAAGTTAATGAGGCTTGTTCAAAACTCCAAAGTGGATGCCGAGTAGACTTCCTCTCGATTTCTGACGCTTTACCGGGTTGTCTTCTCGTTGACATTCTTTTGAGATATTCAAGATTGACACGATTTTCTTTACCGATTCAAACGGGTTATGAGACACCCAAGTGAGTTCCTCATGCCGAGTCCTTCCAAATGACATAAGATGTTATACCGAACCTATCGCCCATCGAACTCTAGCTAGCCTATCGAAGTTCCTAACATGCTGAACTCAACTAAGCTATTATATTATGTGGTTCATCATTCAGCTAGGAGGTTTTGGGATCTTCAAATCTTATCATACTGAATCTCATACCCAACAATGATGAACAAACTATAGGGTAATAGAATTATTCCGTTTAGTTGAGCTTGTCCGTCAGAAGCTCAGAGACTAGTTAGTTAATTTTTAGTGGAGCCGCCGGACTCAAGAGAAGACTCGTTCAACAACATCTTATGAGTGCAATCTGAAGAATTAGTAAGGTTCTACTCACTATCAAACTTATATTGAATATGAGTAGTTGAGTGAGAAACAACGATCCAACTGACTAAACTCAAAAGGAATTAAAGCTATCAATTCAGTAAAGCGTACGAGGTTCTTATCCGAGGAAGTCAACTCAGTATCAGTCTTGGAGTTTGAACAAGCCCCACCTACTAGATCAACCTCGACAAATAAGGGGTTGCCAACATTGTACCCGACCTGATATAGAACTACAAAAAAGCTTAGATTTCTTGAAAATCGAAGATTTCTTGAAAATCGAGGAATATCCGATCAAATCCAACATGTTTGAACTTGTAAAGTGAATTAAAACTATAAATAAGTCGAGGTCTATCCAATGCATAGTCCCACTGAACTTGTTCAGTATAAATACAAGTGTGAGTCATGTGAATACGGGACAAGTGATCAATCTTGCGTACCCGAACCACTACACATAGATGTATTGTAAACTGCTTTTATTTTCATATTGATCATCTGCATGAAAAAACTTTCAAAATAATACAAGTGTTGATTTTCTGTAAAACTTAAAATACTCGCATTCCTATATTCGATGCCGTCTTTGTCGAGCACAAGCATACCCGGGATGATTTTAGTAAACAAACGCTTTGCAACAAGACTATAAAATCATGGCTTACACTATTCCACACTAATGTCTATTGAAGTTTCTCGTGCATGAGTTAAAACAAGCACCTGTGGCTTGGTACGATACTCTATCGTACTTTCTCGCTTCCGTAAAGGTTTTCGTAAGGGGGACAAAGATCGCACCCTATTCAACATCAAGTCGGGAGACGACATCCCACCGGTGCAAATCTACGCGGACGACATCATTTTCGCTGCGTAAACGTGACTATATGTCAACAATTCGAGAAAAGGATGAAGGAGAAATTCAAATGTCTATGATGGGGGAGATGAACTATTTCCTTGGATTCCAAGTAAAGCTATCAACTAAAGGAATATTCATCAACCAGGCAAAACACATTCGAGATCTCCTGAAAAGATTCGGCTGCGACTCAAGCAAGCTAGTCAAGATCCCCATGAACACAAATTTTAAAATCGATCTAGACAAAGAGGGAGCTTCTGTTAACTCTACCGATTATAGAGCTATTATTAGTTCTTTATTATATTTAACAAAGAAGAATACCCGACATAACTTATGCTGTAGGTGTATGTGCAAGATTTCGTGCTAATCCTAAGCTAAGTCATCCGGACTCAAAGCAAAAGATTTTGCGATACTCCGAAGGGAACACCCGATGCAGGGGTTATGGTATCCCGCCGATGATAATCTCGATACTAACAAAGTTATTCTCGATGCCGATTAGCAAGATGCGTGATAGATCGAAAGTCAACTTCTCGGGAACAAGTCGGCCTAGGCAAAGAAGATGATATCATGGTTTTTAAAGAAACAACATTCAGTGGCGACGTCCACTACTGAAGCTGAGTATATGGCTACTGGAAGTTGTTGTGCCCAGATCCTTTTGCTTCAACAACAACTGCGAGATTTTGGAATTACTCAAGATGAAGTGCCCATCTACCGCGACTCCACCAAGCAGGTGATTGCTATAACTCGTAACCCAGCCATCTTCATATGAGATGCAAGCATGTGGACAAATGACACCACTTCATCGTAGACCATGTCGAAAAGAAGGATATCGTGATGGAGAAGATCCATACCGACAAGCAAAGGGCGTGACAACTGACCAAACCACTAGCTGAGAACAGATTCAGAGAATTATCACCTGAGCTAGGTCTATTGGATCCTACTGACTCAAGTCGGGCAAGAGGAGTCGCACGACAGTCCGAAGTCGACTCGCATTTCTTTGATTCAGGCCAGAGAATCATACAGTACATAGTGAGGGGGAACATGGTTATCAGTACCACAAAGATCCTCCTTAGTCATTACGGTAACCAACTGATCGTAAAAGTTCAGGTGAAGAGGTTTGCATAGTTAAAATTGTTAATATTCTCATAAGCATGCTTCGCACTTATTAAATCGCCATTTCGCATTCGGTAGCATGATGTGCATTTATTTTCCGCCATTAATTTTTAAGGTTTAAGTCAGTAGAGACCGTTCTCATTTAAAAAGCTTAGCCTTTAATGCTGCCTGCAACGCATTTAATGCATGTCTTCTCACCTTACTTTATCTGCACATATCTTACGTGGGTCTAGGTTGGGAGGCGGCTAATGTAATCATTCCTTTTATAACATCGATCACAAAGATTCATTAAAAAGTGAGATTTTATACCAACTGTTCGATTAAAACGTTTGATATTCAAAACTTATAAAATCTCCCCTTTTATCTCTAATCCTATCTTTTTACGCTATTTTCGCACTTAGAGCTCTTCAAGCATTTAGTTTTTACTCTCGCTCTCTCTCAAAACCGATTACTCTTTTCAACTTAAGCTCCGTGGTTTACAGTAATTTCTTAACCTTCTCGCATCACTCGTATCTAACTTACTCTATTTTCAAGTGCTAACGAAGTTTCTGCGTATAACTATTGTGATCGCTCGGACCCCGCACAATATTGAGGGAGATCATCCAAATCCAGGTTCTCTTCGAACCGACGATGGTCCTCCACCAAAGTGCAACTCCCCTATCTTGAGCCCATCTTCTCGGCTCTTGAGGAGTCAGGCCTGACGCTTCTCGTGATGAAGCAACCTCATTCATATCTTCCCCGCCACGTGGCCGAGCTATACTATAATTGGCGTTCCGTGGACGATACCGATGGAGAGGTTATCGGAGATCGCTTACATGAGGGAAGTGGCCCCTCAGAAGTGGGAATCCAACCATGCCGACATCAACATCCGGCAAAGCACCGAAATCCTCCTTCACTCTTCCGAGTTATGGGATTTCTCCCGTGGGCTGCAAGGAGAAGGAACTGAACGCCTATGTCCACCGCTTCTGTAGAAGGGACGACATCTCCTTTAAGTCCGCACTGCCGAAGAACCAACTCTTGCCGGAGTACAGAGGCCTCATGTACATCGTTATACACATCCTGACGAGCGCCGCAAGTTCTTTCGACCAGCTGTCCAAGCCTAGACTCCAACTGATGATGGCTATAATTGACGGAGTCCGTGGAAGTGGACTGAGTTCTTGTGGCCGAGCCGAAGGCTCAGCGCACAAGTTTGCACCCACTCAAGTCTAGAGAGAGGAGACTAATTAGTGTGGGCAAGCTACCGTGGGGACCAAGGTGTCCATACTCGATCGAAGATTCAAGAACGAATTACGCATCCTTTGCCGATTCGAAATACTTCGACAAAAGCTCATCAAGTTCAAGACGAGAGCAAGCGGGCCGAGAAGTCGGGCCGGACGCGGGAGCCACCGAGCTCAAAAGCTCTTCTACCGATCTCGCTCCACGGGCCGACCCGTCGAAGCTTTAAGAAGCTCTCCAAGGCCGGAGCTTCGAGGTTCCCGCAAAGCCTCGCTTCTCCCTCCACCACCTCGGGAGGAGGACATACCGGACGCCGATACGGATAGAGGGTGCCACCTCAAGGATAAGGTACAGCTGGTCGGGCCGAAGAGACTCACCGAGGCGCTGAGGAACCGGGCCGGTGAAGTCTCGCCCAAATGGTCGACGCTGCATGACTCGTCTTCGCGCCACAGAGAAGTCGGCGCACGTATTCTTGAGATCTCATCTCATCAGGATCTGGTCAACATAGCGATAAGGGCCGTGGACTCGATGTCAGAGAGATTCCCCGAACTAGGATATTCTTGCGTAGCCGATTCAAGCAAGACTCTTCATTGTCCCTTCCCGGTAGAGAAGCAACGCCCTCGTAGTCGCCCATAAGGTTTGGGGAACCCGCTGACATTGCATCCTTCGAGGACCTATGATCAGCCATGCTTTATCTACTGAATCTGAGGTCCTCCCACCATACAGCCAACAGCCCATCGCAGCCTTCCCATCATGATGATGATGACAACAATGATGAGAATCAGGCACCACCCAGCAATCTGGTGATGAGCCGGCTGGCTCGGACACTGACAACCTGCGACTTGCTCAGAGGATGAAGAAATTTCCTACTCTTACACCCGGAGCAGGGAGGCGAGAGGATAAGGCGACTCGGGAGGCGACGCAAAGAAGGGCCGAATCTCCTGGGAGAGGAGATAGAAGAGCTCGGCCCTTAGGGAGAAGAAGAGGTCGGATGACTTTCTGGCAAAGATTATCGAGCCGACTCGACAAAATCGCCAAGGAGCCAATCCTCGACAGAGCAAGCAGTGCCCAGGACTTCCAAATTCTTCAAAGCAGGTGCATAGAGAGCTTACTCAAGAAGACGCCGCACCGCCATGTTGACAAATGGATGCCATGGAACCCGAATGAGGAATGGGAGGAGTTGAAGATCGGATTAATTAAGGCATACTACGATGGCGTGCTATCCCGCCGAGGTACCGGCCGCTAATCTCTTCGACGAGTTCATACATCGCACGATGCCAACCTCGCAGTGCGCATCAAGCAAATTCTTTCCAAGGAAAAGCCGCCACTCGTTGTCCCCCGCCACAGCATACCGACTCCGCCCATGACCTCTCGAGGAGTTTTGTGTACGAAGGGAGATTGAAGATGAGGTCGAAGCCGCTCGCCCATCACAATGATCTAGATCCTCCGTAGCTCCGATGATCCGGAGGATATCCGCACTCCTCCGAGCCGAATCTATAGATCTTACGGGTTGGATCCTCCCGCCGCCAAGTCTCGCCGAATTCAAGGACAAGATTAAGAAGTTCGGACGATAGCAATAGATGTTCTCTCTCTGTATAGAAGTTAGGACTGATTGTAATCATCTCTCACATATTTATATCAGTACCTTTCTTTTGGCCACACAACTACTCATTGTCTTACGGTTGTGTTTATTTACTTTATCACAACTGATCACTGAAGTGATCTAACACACACACACACATAACCTTTTTCTCTGATAAACCTATCTCTTAGCTGCTGATTACCCTGCTTTTATTGCTCAGTTCTTACTGAAGTCTCTTTGGGTCAGTAGTTTGGAACTTAGTGTTCTTAGAGTTTATAGTGGTTTTGACATCATCAATTAGGGGGAAATTGTTGGGTTATGAGTCAGTGGTTGATCTTAATAACCACTTTGAGGGTACTTACTTTTATTTTATCAATAGTTCTTGTAATAGGACTTTCTATTTATCGGTAATAGGGGAAATCATAGTGATTTTATGCTATGGAATTGAAGATCCAAAAACCCGTCTTGTATCCTTTGTGTAGTGTCGATAAGACTAGATGATGAAATAGGCTAGACTATTTGTATTTTTCATTATCGTTTTGTCTAAGTCCTCGTAAGGGGGTAAGTGTTGGTCTCGATCTTCGCAGGGAAGTTACTTTCCGTAACCCCACGTCATCATTGTAAGAGCTTGTGTTCATGAGTCATCAACTCGACTTCAATCGCAGGAAGATTTCTCTTCAAATGCACTCCACATCGTAGAAGAACACATAATCAAAGCTCAAGACTTTCGCAGAGTCATCACCGACTTTACTCAATAGAAGATTCGTTATCGCAGACTCGCACAAAGAAGACAGAGATCGTATCGTGTCCCACCGTATCCGACAGAAACGACCTGAGTTTCAACATCTTTCGAAAGTCAGCAGAAGATCATACGAGGATGACTGAGAGTCAACTCAGATGAAGACTGATGTCTGACAAGTCTCACCTACCACAAACCTCGACCAATGAGAAGCAGTCTAAGCTCTACCTACTCTGACCAACTAAAGCCGCTCTCACGGACAAAGGACCAACTACTCGCGACAACATTTCGAACATACGGCCGCTTCCTTGGACGTTTGTGACACGTGGCATCGTCCCCTCCAACGGACAAATGCCTGGGTCATAACTATAAATAGAGAAGCATTTTCGAGCTCCACGCAAGGGATATCAAAGGGATTACACGCTCAAGCTTTCGAAACACTCTAGCGCTTTTCACGAAGATCCAGCGAAGAACTTGCTCATTAGAATATTTCTAGTTCTTCTCTCTAGAGTTTCTTTCTTTAGATCCCTCTTCTCTATCTAAGCTCAATTGTTTATATCCATAGCTTAAAACCTTCGAAGGAGTTCACATTTCGTGGATCGCTCTTATTGTAAGAACTCCTTCATAGTTGGAGAACATCCCTCCCCTTCAAACCTCGGCTCGATTGTAAAGTCGCTAAGGACCGGAACTTAGAAGGGTCTGCTCAAGGCAAGCGCATAATTTGGCCGAGGCTTGCTCGCATTAATCAACAAGACCTCTTGTTCAGCAGGACCGTGGACGTAGGATCTTGCGTATCCGAACCACGTTAAAAATCGCTTGTGTCATTTACTATTTTATTGCATTGCATACAAACCATCTTACAAACTCATACTTTGCATAAAACGTATTTTAAAGTGCACTAGCCAAAATTATTAGGTTTGCGAAAAACACGTTTGCAAATCGAGACGAAGTCTATCGGGCCCTACACACTTATCCGCACTAAATCTCGGACTGAGAATCAAATACTGATAGAAGTCAGTAGGAGAAACTCAGTAGTTGACTCACTCTGACCCGCGATCAAAAGGTTACTATTTGGCACTCGTTCATCGCTGAACCTACAGCTCACCGCCCTTCGCGTTGAGAAAAAAAAAACTTGTACTCAGGTGTATTCACCCCCCCCCCTCTACACCCTGACACTCGTCCCCGGACCAACATGGTATCCAAGTCACTGTTTAACTTCATTTTCCACATATTTGTTACAACAAAGGCATTTCATAAAGCAAAAGCCTTCTGCATCAGGATGTTCTCCATTCCATATGATTTCCTTGTGAATCTACTCGATCCATCCATCTCATATCTACTACAACAAAGTCAAACTAGAGCATGCCACAAAACTAGCTGAGTCATGGGCTATAAACAATCAAAATATGGCAAGAATATTCAGAAAGTCTTTATTTCGAAATCTATGAGAGCCTTCAAGGTGAACATCATAAGCATATCACAATGATAATCAATATTAGGATCTCATAAAAGTAATCATTCGCTTAATATTGAGCTCATAAAGAATAATCAGATACATTAATATATACAAACACATTTAGATGCACGTGTTAACTGTGCTCATGTTCACTATACTCAGGACCTCCATAAAAGTTGTCGGCTTGTTTTTGGAATTTAAACAGCTCAATATACCAACAAAATCATGTCTACATATTAATCAACAATATAACAATAAAATTATTGGTCCTGAGATAAGCTTCAGGTGTAGAGGGGGTGGGGGGAGTGGTGGTGGTGGTCTGAATACACCTAAATGCAAATTCAAATTTAGAACGCGAAAGTCAGTTTTAGCTAAAGGTTGCTACTGAACTTTGTCAATTAGCCAAATATGTTTTCTCGATCGCGTGACGTAGATTCACCTACTAAGAGTAGTCCTACCGACTTATATCGTTGAACAATAGTTCAAGACAAGAGTTGTGTACGGAAGTGTAGCCCTCAAAATAATCGCCTCAGCTTGAAAACCCGTTTGATGCTTGTTTGATTAAAACTCGCTTAAATGCGTAATGAACAGTTAATCAATGCAAAGCAGCTTAAAACCAACACATGCGCTTTTAAAGTGGTTCGGACACGCTGAGTCATACGTCCACTGTCCTGAACTAAGCAGGAGTTCCTATATTAATTGAACTGAGCAAGCCTTAGTTGATTTGTTTACATGACAAATTCTCACTTGTTTGTTTATACCGAGCAAACCTCGCCTCAATCCGCACTGACGACGTATATCTACTTATAGTTGTAGTGACTTTACGCTCTTAACCTTTTAAGGTTAGAATTTCTCTAACTAAGAAGAAGTTCTTCCACTCGAGAACAGTTAAATAAATGAACTCCTTCGAGGTCTAAGCTATTGAATATTACAATAATCACACTTAGATAGAGAAAGGGAATAATAATTCTCTAGAGAGAAGAACTAAAAAAGATCTAAGTCTAAGTGCAAGTTCTTCCCTTGAATATCGCTGTAAGTTCGCTAGAGTGTGTTTAGCTTTGATTTCTTTGGTTCCTGGTGTCTTTCTGCATGAAGACTCTTCTCTATTTATGGTCTCTGATTTGTGAATAGATCCGTTAGGGGGAGTCTAGATATGTGTCAAATAAGACAAGGAAAATGACCATAACAATTCGAACGTTGAGTAGAGGTACTGTAGAGATTTCCTCTTTTTCGAGCTAGGAGCAGCTTTATGGCAGAACAGGTAAGGCACTATTGGTTCCTTATTGGTCAAGGGTATATGAGAGTTGGTGAGACTTGTTCAAACTCAAAGTACGATGAGTTGACTTCCTCTGAATCCTCGGACCTTCACCCGATGTACCTCCGTTGACATCCGTCCTAATAATTCAGCCGCTGTGCTCGAAATCCTTTTCGGATATTCCATTGGGTCGATAGTTGTTCAACCGACTTCCTCGATACTCGAAGTTCTCCTGGCTAAGTGCTAATCTTCTACTGAATGCACAACTACTGAACTCTAGTCTACTGAGTTCTAAGAGGTAAACTCAATTAAGCTATTACAATATCGAAGATCCATCATTCAACTAAGGGTTTTGTGTTCTTCAAATCTTATCATACACTTATCCCTACAAAATGCACAGATAAAACAAAAAAATCAGCAATGATTTATCTTCTGTCATAATTAAAAAACAACACCCTCAAATTACAAAGTACATGCAGACATAACCTTCAAATCAAGGATGAAGAAGAAAAAAATGATTATTAGTTATATACAAACTACAAAACATTAGTTGTATCCAACTCAACCTAAACAATCATACATCATAAACTTGATGATAAAAAGCTAAATATATTGTCCAGCTTCAAATGAAGAATTAACATCCTTAAGCTCAAAAGTTGTATCAAATTCCAAAACTGGAAACACAGTGAACCAACGCCACCGAAACACAAACAACAAATAACACGAAAACTCCAAACCAATGCTTTATGACCAAATTGAATAGAAACATACATTCTTACCGCAACGCATGCAGAGGTTCTAAACTTCACAACGAGACATCAGAATCCTCGATCGAGATTGTCTCCACTGCTCCACCACGGAACTGACATGCGTTTAATGATGCACTCTGCATTGTTAGGTTGGTCTCAAAACAAATCCGAATACAGAAGAAGCAAATTCAACGGCAAAAAATTGAAGTATGAAATTCTAAAAGCAAACCAATTCAGTTAAACGAAATGAGAAAGCGATTTCATGGCTATGCGCATCCGTGAGACATGATAAAATAAAGCGTTTAAACTTAAATATTTTATCGGCAAGAGATGCACCGATTTCTGACGAGCTAGAGGAAGGGGAGGGGAGAGGGAGGCGCGACGAGAGGGGACAGTTGAGAGTGTTAGCAGATTTAAGGTTTAGTTTAATATATAAAAAATAGAAGTATTTATTTTGGTGTTAAATAAAATTAATTTCGAATTAGTGTCAAAGTCATAATCCCGCTTAAAAGTCATAAATATTTTTGTTTTTCGCCTACTAATAAAGTATATGAGAGGAATTCTATTTTGTTACACATAGAATATGTGAGGGAAAAAAAGGGAAAACATGTGTGCATTAAGTTGTATGATCCAATTACCCAATTTCGACCCTTTGACCCTCGACTCAACATGACGTCATGCTGACGTCATTATTCCAGTTTTTTATTATTGATTATTTTTTCGTGTATTTTGTATTTTTGCTTTTTTTAAAAAAAAATTCGTTTTTTCTATTTATTTTTTTCCCTTATTGTAAGGAGGACATATCATTTGTTGTGAACAAAAGTGTCGTTTGTTCTAAACAAAAGTTTTTATTTTTTATTTTTTTTCTAATTTTTTCATAAGGGAATGCGTGCCATTTGTTATGAATACAAGTGTCATTTGTCGAGTATGATTTACTTCGAAAAATAGTGTCATTTTCGTTTGAACTCCATTGTACCATCATTGATAGAAGTGTCATTCGTTTTAAATAAAAATATCACATTCCGAGTGTCATTTCTAATGAATAAATGTGTCAATTGCAACGAATAAAAGTGTTACTGTTGGGTGATGATTCTGTCCTCAGCATAGTCTTACTTGGTGGGAAATGATTCTATCTTCTATACTGAACCATGCTCAGCAGCCTAGTGCTCTGATTGTTGAGAAGATTTGAAGATCCCAAAACCCTATCTGATTGGTGAACCATTCCGTTGTAATCGTTATTTTTGTCTATGAGGTTTCGCACTCGCACACTCGTTCCGATCAAGGCGCCGCAGATTATCCGCCTTAACACCGTAAGTAGAAGACTCAGGGATACCGGACTCAAGCAGAGCAAAGATACTAAAAGAGTCGCCGGAACTGACTCGCCAGAGCAACTCATCAACTCGTAGCCGATCTTCGCAGACTTTACTCGCCTATCTACCTACCGAATACGGGATCGACTCAACATCGGTAGACGTGTTCGAACTCGTCGATACTTTTGAAAGACAATCAGCATTGTCATATACGAGGAAGAGAGAAGTCGCCCCGCCTGCCTTGAAGTCTCGTGGCCGCCTCAACCACTCTATCACCTCGACGTAATGACAAGAACACACGTGTCTTCTCACCTACTAAAGCCGCTAGCCAACCCTTTACCTAAAAAGGTGGGAAAGTACACCGTTACCTACTTCAAAAGAGCCGTTTGCTACCAAAAGAGAGAGAAAGAAGAAGATCGTCTCCAACGGATCTTTTCCAATATCTCGCTCTATAAATAGAGGGACATTTCAAGAAGAGAGAATGCGCATAAGCTTAAACGACGAAAACATACACAAGCATTCAAACGAGCTAGAAACTGTAAAAACCCTAAGTCTTCCGCAAGAACTTGAAGATCTATCTCCTGCGAAAGACTACCTTCTCACCTCATAGGGAACCAAGCTAAACCGTTAGAAGAGCCTCTAGTATCCAAATCGACGTTACACGAACCTAAAGCTTATTTCACTGCTCGTCGATCTAGAAGCTACATTCTCATTCCCTATCCCTCTAACCCTAAGCTCAACCGAATATACTTATAGCTTAGACGAAGGAGTTCATATTTGAACCCAATCCTTATTGTAAAAGGACTCCTTCATAGTTGGAGAAGTTTGTCAAACACTTTAGTTTGTAAACCGGACTTGCTCGCATAATCCCCAAGCCACGCCTTTGTCCCGCGCACAAGCCGACCGAGACTAACTCGCATAATAAATAGCCTCCCGAACTTTCGGGACAAATGGGACGTAGGATCGATTGATATCCGAACCACTTTAAAAATCTATTTCTTGTTATTGCTTTCTCGACACCGTTGCATTGATTTTACCGTTCATACCGAAAATCTTCTTTAAAATCATACAACCGCCTCAAAGATACCGAACCGTCTACTTGCCGAACCGAGACTTGCATAAAACGGCTTTCCACTTAACCGATTAGGCCTACACTTTTCCGCACCGCCGAACTCTACCTCGTTTGATACCGACTCGACTCGCCCGCCCAGCGTATCTCATTGGAGTCGAATCTTTGCCACACACGATTCGTAATGGGCCTATTTGGTCTCGCCGAATTATTTCAAGACGGCACTTTCCCCGAACAGACCGCTCGTGTTCGAAGTTGAGAAAATCGGATTCGTGTGTATTCACCCCCCCCTCTACACCCGACCGTACACTCTGGGACCAACAATTGGTATTAGAGCAGGAGTTCTTTAAGACTCTTGTTATCTTGAAACCGGTCTACTTGAACGGATCCGGAAAATCATTTTCACCGTATATCACTCTACATTCATATCATTATTTTTATATAGCCGATATGTCGTGTATAAGAATGGTACCCATGTTCTCGTAGAGAATTATGGAGTACGGCGAGTCGTAATAGAAGCACATCTCGACATCCCTCCATGATAGTATGACCAAGTGCTTGAAGATGGACCAATTGTTCCCATGATCGATAGTGTCGCGACTCGTGCCCCACCGAAGGAGGAGGAATGGTGACCGGGAAGAAGATCCCTAAAGACAAGTCTCTTCACTCCCGAAGAGAAGAAGCTTCACAACTTAGACCGAGTCACCGTAAAGGCCATACCGACCACTCTTAGTGATTCTTATCTTCGCAGGTTCGTGAATGCAAAACGGCAAAGGAACTCGGGACGCTCTAGCGCTACCGAGTCGTAGAACTCGAAGATAAAAGCTAACAAACCGGCGCCGGAACTCCAAAAGCCGGAAAGTATGTCTCTCATGCCTCGGTGACAAAATAGAAGATCTCGAACGCCGATTTACGAATCTGATGAATTCCATCAACGGGCCGGGAAAGACATTCAAAGAACCGAGAAATGAATCTCAAGATACCGAGAGCACCGCCGGACGGACACCGGACACCTTTTGCCACTTTATTGCGACATTCTCGATTTAGATGTTGTCTCTCCCGACCATATCTTTTCGTAACTTCCTAGCGTAAGAGTTTGAGTTCGACGTACCCTCAACGAAAGCAAAGAGGTGAAGCCGACAATAAAATTGACCATACCTTCAAAGCATCACAAGACAAAGATCTCCAACCGACAAGCAAGACAACGAGTAAGACCGAACCTTCACTCAATGATCTACAAGAAGGAAGTCTCGCTGGAAGTACGCGTTGCTCGCCGTGAAGTATCGAAGGAGAAGGAGAGGCGCAGAAACCGACTAAAGCATACCGAGACACAAAAGGTAAGTCGATTATACGCCAAAACGCACTCCCGACTCACAATCTTCCGAATGCGTAAAGAAGGGATGACTCAAAGACCATCAAAGGATAGTGAAAGCAAAGAAGAAAGAGTCATCACTTGCTACAACCGCAAAAAAGCCGTGACACTATCAATATGATTGTCCCGAGCTCGTAGTGCCGAACGCACAAGGACGTAAGGCAAGGAGAGAGAAATTCGCCGTAAGAGACAATCCTATATTGCAGTGAAATCTCGTACGACTCTAAGAAGTCGACTCCTTCATGGACTCATATGACGATGAAGCAGCCTTTCATGGCCTTAGAGCATGAAGTCAAGAAACAATCGAAAAGTGCCTAATGGCAGAGAAGAGGATGAGGTAAACTCTCATGAACCACTTAATTCCTCTTCACACCGCACGCACGACACTCGCTTTCAAAAAGTGCGATGAGAATTTGGACATCACGACCGCCTATGAAGAATTATTAGATGAACAAATTCAAATGAGTCTCGCAGCCGCAAGAAGACTCTTCAGAATCGGATACCCCGAAAGTGGAGAATCGTAGACTTTCTCAGAGAGTCAGCCGCTACCGAAGCCGAAGGACTTGTGTTGAGACTCGTGGAGGAGATGAACTCTCCGATGGCCAAGTCTCAAAGATCAAGAAGATCGAATTTCGCTTTGACCAACGACTCGACTCGTAAAGATACCGAACCGAGTCCACTCAAGCAAGAACCCGTCAGACTTCACCAAGTACGACGTACCGAAAAGGGAGTGATGATGTCCGGAAGAGCTCGATGACCGAGCTGCTACATGGGCGCCGAAAAGAAGCCGGAGGCTATGCTTGCAAGCAACAAGCCCAAGCACCGTAAGGAAGGACTTAGTTTCAACCAGAAGCTTCCTCATCTCGCCCCCGTACACTCAAAAGTGCGTCTAACCGATAGGTTTGTTCAAGGAGAAACAATCAATGCAAATGTTCTCAACCCCTCAAAGAAAGAACAAACAAAAGATGAAAGCACCTCATCCTACGCATCGCATTCCGACCGTAAGATCGCACCAAGACACCCCGGCCTAGGCCAAGGGGGAACTAGCAGAGTTAAGTGGGCCGATCGCATGGACCACCTCAGCTGACACATCCAACCTCAATACGGGTCATATTACTATGATCCTATAGTCGAAGAGGTTCCAAGAGTCGAAAAAGAAGAAAAATGCACAAAAGGCGAAGGTCGCTAGCCCACCAACTCGAAGATCCGACTCCCGAACCCGAACGTACTCTAAGAAGTCTCGCTTTAACTAGTCCAAAGGGTCAAGTATGTTGACTCAGAAAGAAACCCGTCCTCGAAACCACCGTGGTTGTTGGACAGATTGGGGTTACTAAAACAAACATCTAAGGACCCAAAAACAAAATAAAGGGTACCCGAATATAATTCTCGCTTTGCAGTGCACAAAGATCCTTGCTATGTGGACAGCTGGATGCTCAAGACATATGACTTACCAAAGGAACCTATCAAGAATTATATAGTCAAGAAGGACCTGTGACCGAGTTTGGAGACAATGCAAAAGGCTATACAAGAGGATATGGAGCACTCAAGATTGAATCGCCACGCCTCCTGGAGTATCATATGTTGAAGGACTTCAAAGATAATCTTCTCTCCGTTAGTCAATTCCGTGATAACTCGAATAGAGTGATTTTTGACACCGGTTTCGTGATGTCATTGATAAATCTACAAGGGAAAACAAAGGTTATCGTGTCGCGTAAAAAGAATATATATGTAGCCGATCGGAACTCGGCAGAACCTCGAAGCTTGTCCGTCGGGCGAAGAACGACAACCGTACAGGACGGCTTTGCATAGGAGACTCAAAGCCACCTCAACTTCAAAACGCTCAACAAACTAGCAAGGAACACTCTAGCAAGAGGACCGCCGAATGAAGTATTCAAAGAAAGACACTCAAGCAGGAAGCATGTCCGAAGGGAAAGCAAACAAGGAATCAAAATCCACCTGCTCCATCTCCTTCCACCGATGGAATCCTTCACCGCTACATACGGATTTGTTCGGTCCAAAGGTTCCAAATGACGATCGAGGCAAGAAATACGCTTTAGTGGTCATCGATGACTACTCATGCTACACATGGGTCATATTCATTGTCAACAAGTCCGACGTCAAACAGAGTTACCAACGCTTCTAAAAAAGCTCGTCGAGAAGAATACCAAGATAATCAAAATTGCTCGGCTGCAGGAACCGAGTTCCTTAATTCCATGGTAGAGGAGTTCTGCAAAGTAGAAGGAATTGAGCATGAGACATCTGCTCGCGCGCACTCCTCGCCAGAACCGGGTTGCCGAACGAAAGAATCGCACACTCAAAGAAGCAAAGAAGAACTCTACTCGCAGACCGAGGACTCCCAACCAAATTCTCAGGGTAAGCAACCGACACCGCATGTTATACTCAAGCTCGATCTCTACCGACAAAGCAAAGATAAGAGAACACCATATGAACTATGGAACCGTATGAATCCTTCTTTATCTTATTTCCATATCTTTGGTTGTTCATGCTTTATCCACAATAACGGGAAAGATCACCAAGACTTTTGATAGCAAGTCGATCGTGGAGTTTTCTTAGGATACTCTGGTCAAAGCAAAGCTTTCGTGAGTATTCAACTATCTGACTCTTTGCGTGGAGGAAAGCCCTCATGTTGTTTTTAATGAGTTTGCTATCAAGACAGAGCAATAACTCTAACTCTAAATCCGAGGACGTAAGTAAGCAAACATACAGGATCTAAGCTTAAAAGACAAACCCGAAAAGATCCAAATATGTTGGGATGATGATTCGACGAAGAAACCAAGACAAGTCTACCGAATCTCAACCAGCAGAGCAAGGTAGCTAAACAGATTGACTCTCCCGAACGTAGTCAATCCCGTGTAACTCAGGTCGATGAGGAAACCTTAGAGGTAACCGAGACCACTACCGAGAGTAACAACTCGTGGGGAACATCTATTAATGTTCCCGAGCCGAATGCCCCCGAACCTCGGAAACTCGCAGATCACACTCTCATTACCGAACCGCTTCAATCTCGTAATAGTACGACCGAAATTCCCGACTCACCTACTATCCGTGTTGATCAAATTTCGATGAAGAGCCGAAACATCGTGAGATCGTGGCTAGATGCTCACACTCCCGATCTAATCATCGGGAGATCCTTCAAAGAAAAGTCAAGACAAGATCCGTATTCTCGCCAAGGAGAAAGCGCATTATATTCCCCGCTTCTTGTCTACCAAGAGCCTCGTGACGATCGAGGATGCACTTAAAGATGCCGACCGGATCATAGCTATGCAGAGGAGCTGAATCGCCACGAGAAACGAAGTTTGGGGAGCTTGTTAACGCACTCCCGCATCAACACGTCATTGGAACAAAACGGGTCTTCAAGAACAAGCGAGATGAAAACAACGCCATAGTAAGGAACAAAGCAAGTGCTCGTGGCAAAGGCTACCGCTGCCGAGGGAATAGATTTCGATGAGACATTCGCTCCAGCTTGCAAGATTGGAGGCAATCGACTATTCCTAGCCTACGCAACACATCAAAGATTCAGAGTGAGTCTATCAAATGGATGTGAAGTCTCGCGTTCTCGAACGGCGCATCAAAGAAGAAGTCTATGTGGAACAACCGCCCGGCTTTCAGCAGGGACATCAGGTTTATAGACTCAAAAAGGCTCTATACGGGTTAAAACAAGCACCTGTGGCTTGGTACGATACCCCGTCGAGTTTCTTCTTCAAAAAGGTTTTCGTAAAGGCACGCCAGACGCACGTTGTTCAAAGATTCGACCGGAAGACGACTTATTACTCGTGCGTATCTATGTAGACGACATTATCTTCTGATCAAAGAACGCCGCCACGTGTCGCCAGCTTGAGAAAATGATGAAGGATAAGTTCGAGATGTCAATGATGGGTGAAATGAACTATTTCCTGCTTCAAGTCAAACAATCAAAAAGGGAACGTTCATTAACCAAGGCAAATACACTCGAGACCTCATCAAAAGATTCGGTTGTACATCCGACAAACCTATCAAGATCCCGATGAACACGAATATGAAAATCGATCTTGATAAAGAGGGAGTATCAAGAGACCAAACCGAATTTCGTGCAATAATTGGTTCCTTATTATATCTAACAGACTACTCGTCCCGACATAACTTATGTTGTAGGTGTTCATGCGCCGATTTCAAGCGAATCCTAAGCGTAGCCACATGGACTCAAAAAAGAAGATTCTCCGCTACCTCGCAGGCACACCCGACATGAGTTTATGGTATCCAATGATGATAATATCGAACTAACCGGTTACTCT
This sequence comes from Lavandula angustifolia, assembly GCA_028984105.1. Taxonomy (NCBI): domain Eukaryota; kingdom Viridiplantae; phylum Streptophyta; class Magnoliopsida; order Lamiales; family Lamiaceae; genus Lavandula; species Lavandula angustifolia. The sequence goes on from CM054811.1 coordinate 16,778,940, forward strand.
AATGCCGACTACGCAGATGTAGAATTTACCGAAAATCAACTTCGTGAACTTGTCGCCTCCAGCAAGTAAGTCGATCTCATGGTTTTCAAAGAAGCAAGACTCAGCAGCCACGCCAACTACCGGGCCGACTACATGGCCGCCGGAAGTTGTCGCGCCCAAATCCTTCGGGCCGAGACAAAGAGCCTAAGAGACTACGACGTCATTCGTAATGAAGTGCCGATATTCTCGCGATGCACTCGCAAGCTATTGCAATCACTCGAACCCCCGTACTACACACGAGATGCAAGCACGTGGACATTAGGCATCACTTCATTCGCGACCATGTCGAAAGAATGATATCGTGGATGGAAAAGATCCATACCGACAAACAAAGGGCGATATTCCGACCAAGCCTCTAGCCGAATCCGCATTCAAAGAACTTTCAGCAGAGCTAGGTCTCTGCTGACCCTACCGACCCCGCCAAGCAAGAAGGTTCCAGGAGAGGATCATTCAAGCAGGGGGGAATGATCACTCTCAATTTTGAGTAAATTCGCACGTAGAGACATAAAACCATCTACAAGAGGTATCACCGACTATTATGTTCACCGACAAGTTTGCGTATCTCTACCCGCAGTAACGAATAAAACGTAATGCATTTATGATGAAGATTCAGCATGCTATTAAATATCCTAAGTTTGTCATTTATTATTAACGGCTTATATTTAATGCACGACATTCTATACATAAGTTTGTCGAACTCCGCACGCATTTAACGCATGTCATCTCATAGTTACTACTTGGCATATTTACAACCGGCTTTCGACTTAGGCGGCTACCGTGATCATTACCTTTTTTAATATTCAATCTTAACCGTCCATATCATAAAGCGTATTTAAATTTGGCCTTTGATCGAAAACCGTTCACGCTCACGTTAGATATATATTTTCGATCATATCTTTTAGAAACCGCCATTACCGCACTTAAAATCCCTCTCGCATCCGAAAATTCCCGAGATCATTTCTTGCAATCCCCTCTTGAATATCCTTTCGAATCTCTTTCGGTATGCTTATTACAACCGCTACACGAATTAATTTTCTTTTTCGTAATCGCTATACAAACCGTTTTATTTAAATAGATACCGATAAATGCTAGTATAACAGTACAATGGCAAGTAAAAATATTTCGGTGTCTACTCCAGCTAACATGCAAGAAATCCTCGACAAGGATCGTGTTTGGTTCGAGCCAACCATGGAGTTCAACGCATGTGATCTCGATTATACGGACGAGATCTTCTCACCTCTTGGAGAGTCGTGGCTTGAAAGTTTTCTTTCAAGGAAGCCGACATACTTCCTCCCGAGGCAAAGGCCGAAGTTTATCTTAATTCCGACTCGCAGGGCGGGGACATAATCTAAGATTCGCCGTTCACGAGATCAAGGATGCTTTTCCGATACTCAAGCAAATATCCATCAAGGAGGCGCTAAAGAGAAGTTTTGATCCGCCTTCCGAAGGAGCCAGATCGCGGGGTACAAGGATGATCTTGTAGATGACTATTTGACAATATTCTCGTGGAAAGCCCACGACCTTCGTAGAGCCGCTTCCTAAAAACAACATGTCGTTCCTTAGTACGCAGCTTTCGGCTTATATTGCGACGCAGCCTATCGACCGCCCAAGGTGCTCATTCGATCAAGTATCGAGGCTCAAGATCCAACTTCATGATGGCCATATATGATAGAGCCTGCATCAATTGGACTGAGTTCTTTATCCGTGAATTCGCGGCTCAAGCGGCCACCCGACAAGGCCTCTTACACGCCGAGTGTAAAGGGCAAGCTTCTTTATGGACTCGAAGCCGTCCATAATGATAGAGGATGTCTCGCGGATCTCAACCAATCACCTACAATGACAAGGAGTATTTTAATGTGAAGAAGGTCGATTCCACAACAAGATCGCTGCTCTTCGCCAGATCGGGTCAGTCCTCACCGTAACTCAAGCAGACTAAGCCCTCGCAGGCTACACCCTCGAAGAAGAGAACACCTCCAAAGAAAACTCCAAAGGCACCAGCTAAGAAACCGAGGAAAGCCATCCGAACGTGCCTACCGAACCCGAGGTCTCTCCCCGAAGTTCCTCGCCGCCAGCTACTCAAAGAACCTATTCAGCCTCGCCGTTGATGACGAGTCGAATCATCTCGAGAAGACTCAATCGCCGGAGAAGGCCGTCTCCACCGAGGAACCCATAGAAGTGGAACAAGGGGATGCTACTCAAGCACATAGCGAAGAGATGCAGCGTCTTGACAAACTCCCTCTCAGCTTCCACCACTCAAGCCAAGGTGCCTCCCGCCGAGACCTCGACGTCTCCCATGACTCTGGAGTCCGAGACAACATCCGAAGAAGAGACAATTGGGATGGAAGCTTCATGATCATATCCAGAGCATCCCGAGAGATTCTTCAACAAATTCCAAAGCTTGCCGACTACTCGATCTATTGCTCATCGCAAAATCAGCAAGGCTCCACATGTTGCCGCGATTTCCGGGAGTGGCCCCATCTACAACGCCTAGTACTCCACTACTCCTACCACCAGCCTTCATGAAGAAGAATTGAAGTCGAGGGAGCAAATAGGCTACTCGAGCCCGCCGACCTCAAAGACCATGGAGAACCCGAGGGCCGCTATGCCGGGCAATGATACATGACAGTAAATAGCTACCGGCCAAAGACTTCTCGGACGGGATCGCACCACGATGGTCAAGATCCACCCAAAGGATTCGTGCCCCGGAAAGACTAATGAGGAAAATCCCCGTGACAAGGATACACATGCTACCGAACAAGCTCAACCTCCACTCCGTATCCTCGGACTCGCGAAGTCCACGGGGGGCTCGTCCTCGCCAGAGCCTCGCCGCCTCTTGCCGGAGTCGACTTACGAAGCGCTGCCACCCCAACTTCCAAGAGATCTCGATCCGTAGCAAAAGCTCTCACCGCTCGTGGAATCCAGAATCGAGCTCTTGCGAAGGCCGTCCACAAGGTGTGGAAACAGCATCGCGCTAGCCACAACCAATGAGCTACAGGGCCGAAAACACGGGATCTAAATCGCCCACCCCCGTTGTCTCGAAATTGTATCCAAAGCTTTGGCTAAGCAAGCCAGGCGCTTGATGATCGCTCGTAATCATTCAGAAGGACAAGCCAAACTTCTCAAAGCATTCGAGGCTTCAATGTCCACTCATACCGAGTCCTTCACCGAACAAGCCTGTGCCACGGAAATCCGACTTGAAAACATTCAACCGGTCGTGGAAGATAAGATTTCGAGAAGCCGATGGACTCCAAGGCAAAGAAATGACCTCTCCCATAAGCAATACTCTGAGGAACCGACTAATGAAAGGAATGAGCCGCACTTGGCGCCGACAAAGATCCATGACAGATCGGACGAACCGTCCGCCGTCTACAAACGCCTAGACAAGAAGGTACTCGTCCCTACCCCTGCTGTAATTGATGATGCCAAAAAGGGGGAAGGAAAAGAGAAGAGTACCGAGAAGCCGACCCCTACCAAAACCGCCGAGAAATTACTTAAGGGGACGCCTTCACCGAGATCTCGAGAAAAGACCAAGTCCGTGATCGAGATAAGCAAAGACTGACTGCACTGTACTGCACGCAGGGTAAGGCCCTGTGGTGCCTTGACCGAGATAAGCTGGACTCGCACTGTACTCGCTGCAGGGGTAAGGCCTGTGGTGTCTGGCCGAGAGCACACCGAGACTCGGCCCAAGTAGCTCAGAACCTGTGCTACTCATGCAACCTGCATCTCGGCTGATTTTATCAAGGAGGTTGCAGAGTATGCCGAGCAGAAGAGTCGAAGAGGAAGAGGCTCCTCTCCCTCCACCTCGTTCGTGGGAAAAAGGCAAGAAAGTGCTGATTCTCCCAACCCCTCCACCCAAGAAAATGAAGAGATACATTTCACCGAGGAGGAGGCTCAAATTGCAACGATGAGAAGTCGGGGCAAGGGAGATTACCAAAAAATAAGCCGCTAATAAACCAAAGTCTAAGCCTCGTCAAATGAAAGACAAAATCTCCAATCGAGGAGGAAGAAAGCCTCCCAGGATACCTCCAAGGAAACCGATTATCGAGGATGAAGAAGATAGGGAGAATGAGAAGGAGCAAAAGCAAAGAAAGCACCGAGAAGCAGGTACGCCAAAAGAAAAATCAAGTACCCTCGCGAACCAAGACATTCCTCGAAAAGCCACCGAAGCCCAAGCCGATGAAATTGAGGCCATATTCGACCAAATGAACGTATACTTATACAGAGGCGAAGAGGCTAGACAAGTTCAAAGCCGCTAGAGACAGAACCCGGGAGGCACTTGAAGCACCGAGGAAAAGGACCGAGGAAGAGGCCAGCCGAGAGTACCTTCAAAAGCCGATATTCCTTATCGATACGTATGGTTCAGAAGCCACCGATCCAAATCGCACGTATGGCCAAAGACGCACAATTGGATACCCGCTCAATTTACTCGTAGATGGGAATCTCATAAAGATAGAGTTCATCAAGCGCAACTATTTCTAGAGGTTCCGCCCAACATGACTAAGACCGACGCCTACACGTAACGGATGATGATAGCGGAACCCGATCTATACATATACTTGCATAAAGCCGTATCCGAAGGTATAGAAGCCGTGTTCCGGAGCCCTAATCATACCTCCACCTAGAAGAAATGATGACTCAATCCACTTTGGGGGTAATAGAAGTCAAGTGAAGTATGTTGCATCAAAAAGAGAACTGACGAAGACGAGCCAGCAGACTTTGCTCAATACTTGAAGCCGAGGAAGAACACATACCGGATGTATGGAGTGCCACCGCGTAGACGCAATCTCAAGGATTCATGGACAGGATCAAGCGCTTTAAGGGCTCCTAGGCTTAGTTCTCGATCTTCCTAGCTTAGCAAGATTTGTAATTGTACCGGTCCGAATCACTCATATATACAAATCTGATTTTGCACCGACAACCACTTGTTGTCTATCCACCGTGTTTGTATTATGCTTTAACACCCAAAATCACTGAAGTGATGACTGACTCACACACTCACTCTATTTACTTTCTTGTCAGTTTATTACTTTGTTAGATTCTGCTAGTCTAGTTTCTATGTAATGGGGTTTTGCCTCTATTTTCTCGCAGTCTAGAACCGCTGGAACAACTCCGCCGATCCTACCTATAATATTGTAAGGAGCTCGTTTCGTTAGTTTAGTGTTAGCATAGATGATAGGTTTTGGCATCATCAAATAGGGGGAAATTGTCGGTGATGATTCTGTCCGCAAAGATAGTCTTACTTGGTGGGAAATGATTCTATCTTCTATACTGAACCATGCTCAGCAGCCTAGTGCTCTTATTGTTGAGAAGATTTGAAGATCCCAAAACCCTATCTCGACTGGTGAACCATTCCGTTGTAATCGTTATTTTTGTCTCTCGAGGTTTCGCACTCGCAGACACTCCGCTCCGATCAAGGCGCTCGCAGATTATCCGCCTTAACACCGTAAGTAGAAGACTCAATGATACCGACTCAAAGAGCAAGATACCGAAAGAGTCAATGGAACTGGACTCAGCAGACCGGCCACCAACTCGTAGCTGATCTTCGCAGACTTTACTCGCCTATCTACCTACCGAATACGGGATCGACTCAAGCATCGCAGACGCCTTCCGAACCGTCGATACTTTTGAAAGACAATCGCATCGCATTGCCATATACGAGGAAGAGAGAAGTCGCCCCTTCGCCTTTGAAGTCCGTTCCGCCTCAACCACTCTATCCACCTCGACGAATGACAAGAACACACGTGTTTTCTCACCCGCTAAAGCCGTAGCCAACCCTTTACCTAAAAAAGGTGGGAAAGTACACCGTTACCTACTTCAAAAGAGCCGTTTGCTACCAAAAGAGAGAGAAAGAAGAAGATCGTCTCCAACGGATCTTTTCCAATATCCGCTCTATAAATAGAGGGACATTTCAAGAAGAGAGAATGCGCATAAGCTTAAACGACGAAAACATACACAAGCATTCAAACGAGCTAGAACCTGAAAACCCTAAGTCTTCCGCAAGAACTTGAAGATCTATCTCCGCGAAAGACTACCTTCTCACCACGGGAACCAAGCTAAACTGTTCAAGAGCCTCTAGTATCCAAATCGACGTTACACGAACCTAAAGCTTATTTCACTGCTCGTCGATCTAGAAGCTACATTCTCATTCCCTATCCCTCTAACGCTAAGCTCAACCGAATATACTTATAGCTTAGACGAAGGAGTTCATATTTGAACCCAATCCTTATTGTAAAAGGAATCCTTCATAGTTGGAGAAGTTTGTCAAACACTTTAGTTTGATGCCTTTGTAAACCGGGACTTGCTCGCATAATCCCCAAGCCACAGCCTTTGTCCCCGCACAAGCCGACCGAGACTAACTCGCATAATAAATAGCCTCCCGAACTTTCGGGACAAGCGATGTAGATCGATTGATATCCGAACCACTTTAAAAATCTCGTGTCTTGTTATTGGTTTCTCGATACGTTGCATTGATTTTACCGTTCATACCGAAAATCTTCTTTAAAATCATACAACCGTCTCAAAGATACCGAACTCGTCTACTTGCCGAACCGAGACTTGCATAAAACGGCTTTCCACTCAACCGATTAGGGCTTACACTTTTCCGCACCGCCGAACTCTACCGCTTGATACCGAATTCCCGACTCGCCACCCAGCGCATCTCGCAGAGTCGACTCTTGCCACACACGATTCGGTAATGCCTATTTGGTCTCGCTCGAATTATTTCAAGATACGGCACTTTCCCGAACAGACTGCTCGTGTTCGAAGTTGAGAAAATCGGATTCGTGTGTATTCACCCCCCCCTCTACACCCGACCGTACACTCGGGACCAACAGCTACTTATCTCAAAGTGTCAATCGTAACAAATAAAAGTGTCATTTGTATTTGAATAAGGTGTCATTTCGCATCATTTATCGACAATAAATTATTTTTGAAAAAAAATGTGATTTGTTTCAAAAAAAAGTGTCCTTTGTTTATGAAAAAATGTCAACCGATACGACAAAAATGTCATTTATCTCGTAGTTTCAATCACAGTGAAGTAAATAGGTAATTATAATTAAGGAACGTGTCACTTTAATCCAAGAATCACACAATAAAATATGAAGCGTAATAACTAGACTTGTTACCTAAAGTGTCAATCGTAATAAACAAAAGTGTCAATTATCTCGAAGGGAGAGTGTCACATTCTCAAAGTGTATCAATTGCAACGAACAAAAGTGTAATTGATCTCGAGCATGTCAATCACAATGAGGTAAAGCGTCAATTATAATTAAGGAGTGTGTCACTTTAATCCAAGAATCACACAATAAAATATGAAGCATAATAACAAGAAATGTTACCAAAAGTGTCAATCGTAATAAACAAAAGTATCAATTATCTCAAAGGAGAGTGTCATATTCTCATAATGTGTCAATTGCAACGAACAAAAGTGTCATTTATCTCAGAGTGTGAAGTAAAGTGTCAATTATAATTAAGGAACATGTCAATTTAATCCAAGAATCATACGAAAACCACCGTTCAATGATTTAGTCAACAAAATATGATCACCATAATAACCAGAAATGTTACTCAAAGTGTTTAGCAATAAATAAATGTGTCATTTATTCACAAAAAAGTATCAATTGTTTTGAATAAAAGTATCATTTTCTTAAATATAAGTTGTTTTGAACTAATGACACAATCGCTCACAACAAATGACACTTTATGTTACAATAAATTACACTTTAATAAATTGTCTAACCAATAAGCCCATAACAAACGCAATGATCTCAATACTCAAAACAAAATCAAATTAAACTTCAACTAAAACCAAAACAACTCGTAATATCGACTTATAACAACCGAAAAATTAAATTTCCACACATCTAAAAAAATCAACTCACATTCATCATTTCCTTTATCAAAATACTCGACAAAATCATAGAGGAGAAACAAAGAAGAACTATACCAATCAAGAAAATACCCGATCAACAAAAGCCATAAAATTAATTCAAATCCTTAATGAATTTGGAAAGCAGAGGCAGACGTGGATATGGAGGATCGCACGGAGGTGGATCCGACCACCAGAGCGACGGAGGTGGAGGCGGAGACAGAGAGGACGGTGGGAGAGAGAGAGAGAGAGAGAGAGAGAGGACGGTGGGAGAGAGAGGGGAATGGAGAAAGAAAGAGAGAGGAGAGCTACTGAGAGAGAAAGAGGGGAGAGAGAGAGGGGGGCAGTGAGAGGGGAGACAATGAGAGAGGGGAGGATAATATATATATATATATATATATATATATAAATATTTAATATTGTACTGTATTAAAATTAATTAATTGAATCACATTGCATGTTCAACATGATGCACACTAGTCCATCTTAAAAAAAAAAAATGATTTTTGTGCTTCATCATATTAATCAACATTCTGTGTTAATTGTAGATGTCGCATATTGAGGCGATTTTCCAAAACCTTACACCTCGAAGGTTTTTTAATGAAACTATGCATAGTACCAATAATAACAAAGATAACAAATTACATAGAAGTCTACTATACAGCAACCAATTCTGCACATGCATTATTTACATTAGTCCCAAATGGTGAGAGTGATTGTGATTGAGCATTTCCCGAAGCTCCGAAACTACCTCTTTGAGCTGCGCATTTTCCTTGAGGTAGCGATCATGAATCTCGGCCGCGCTGTTGAGTTTGTGGATGAGTTGCTGGTTCTCATTCCGGAGGCAGACTACTTGCGACCACAGCTCGTTCAACTGACTCTGCTTCCGCATCCGCGATCTTCTCGCCGATTCTCTGTTCGAGATCATTCTCCTCTGCTTCCTCTCGTGTATTATGCTCAACTGCTGCTCCTCTACCTCATCCGAAGTCGTCGAGTTACTGCTCAAACATGTAGCTTTCGGATCCAATTCTTGCATTTGGGGACTTGTGTATACTTGATAGAAAGGGAGGTTTGGCTGTAGTAGATAATGAAGCTCGGCCATCAGATTTTGCTGCATTCTAGCTAACTCAATTTGGAGATGTTAGGGAAGAGATGTGGGTGATTGAAGTCCAAGGACAAGGAGGGATTTATAGGACTGGGAAAGGGTAGTATGGGACCCATGTTTTATAAGTTTAGACGACAGTATAGCTACTCGAAATGAGACGTAATCGTGACGAATCTAGTATTTACAACTATGGATGAAATGTCTAACTTTTGTGGTGTATAATGAAAGTAGTAGGGAGAAAAATTGGCGAGTGAATCACAATTTTCCAAAATTATAAAGATATTTACCCCTCCCGGAGGCCGCCCTAGATGGCACAATTTTGCTCCCTACCATGAACATACATGATCTAGATTGGTGATTGATGGATGCTTTTGATCATCAGTTGAGATCATCTTTGTTGAGAAATTGTTCAAGTAGATATGTTGAGAAACTCGTATTAATTTGTGACCCAAAGTAATGTTTAGAGACGTCAAGGAAGGAAAGAGGATGCAATATTGGAAATCCTTTTTCTAAAAGTGGACAATTGTGGAAAAGCAATTGGCGAGTCAAAAATAACTTTTATATAACAAATCTTTACATGAAATTTAAATTTCATTCACTTCATTTCAGATGGTAATTAATAATAATAATAATAATAATAATAATAATAATAATAATAATAATAATAATAATAATAATAATAATAATAATAATAATAACAATAACAATAATACATGAACTTCTGCACTCACATACCTGTTTGCCTGTTGTCTACTGTTGTACTTTACTCCCCACTCGAACCATGGTCGGTCCTAAAATAAAAGGGGGTTCAGCGGAAAACAATAAAAATGAATCCCATAATAGGAAAAACTTGCCCTTAAATTTTTTATATATCATATTATTTTATATGGAAGATGATTTGTCCGAGTGGGGTTAGCACATCTGTAATTTTCAAGAGGTTTAAGATACAAATGTGATGAGAGGTTAGTTTTTTTCCGCCATCCAATGTTATTCCGCTCCTACCTAAAATTGTAAGATTTTGGCCTTCATGGATCCGCATTTTCCTCCAATCATAAGCTCATTTTGCGGCAACATCATCTCTACTATAGCAGTTTGATGATGTGTGAATGTAGGCCGTTGATGTTCGCCAGAAGGCGCCAAATTTAAAAAGATGATCCCCCACACCACAAATTTAATAAAGTCTTTGACCGAGTGACGATATCTACTCTATTTGCTATGTACACTTTATTACCTTTTCTCTCTCTCCATTCGTGCAACTTGTAATAATACAATAATACGATCAGGGACGCTCGAGAGAGAGGATTTAATTTCACTTTAATTAATTTATTTATTTATTTTTGGTAAATAAAAAATACTAGTAACATATTATGTATTTTTAATCAATTAGCTGGGAATACAGGAGCCAGCGAGTTTTTTATGCATGGTTTATGTACTAGCTAGTTGAGTTCCTAACACCGCTACACATATTAATTAATTTGTTAGCAGATATTATTAAAAGATTCCACTACGATTATTTTGTGATTAGTCATTTGATAGGACTTAACAAATAGAAAAGCTTGCTGATTAAATAATAAAGATTGGAACATAAAGATTTCATTTTCATTCAAAGATTGATTGCTACTTTATGGTTGTTGCATATTATTCTATATGTTGTTTCATTAGTACGTTTTAATTATGTGTGCATGGAGTTTAAGTTCATATAAATTAATCTGAAAATATTTCAAATAAATATATGCGAGTAGGTAGGGACAAAGTTAAGGTATACATATTTATTAGCATTCTTCGAACTCCTCCCAAAGTTTCGAATTTGTGCTCCAGTGTATTGTTGTGTTCTTTACTTTAATATCAACATGACAATGTACGTAGTGTCCAATTATTTTTCACTCTGGAGTTGTCACTGATGAACTTGTATATGGATAGATCTTTTTTTTATTATAAATACAAATCAAATAAAATTCTTTTCGATCCTACTTTACTTTTGTTTTAAAAAATAGAAAAAGTAAAGAATGAAAAGCGATAAAGATTTGAAGATAAAGTCCAATTAAATAATTAATTTGTTGTATTCAGCTTTTCTCTGTTTTAGTTTTGCATGGGACTTCTTTTTGTTAGCCGAAGTATGAATAGGTTCTACAAAAAGAATACTTTGATGTAGCAAAAGCCATCGAAGAGTTTCAATTGATCATAACCGATTGGTGTTACCGACGTTGGAATCCTACTTAATTGGAGATATTTGATTCATTTTGAACTAACGAATTGAGAATAAAGATGCTCACTTTCAGCGTTAAGAGTAAGATATATTCCACCTTTATTGCATCTCATTTTCTTCTAACAACATTTAAAAATGTCTCGCCTCAAGACCTAATGTTGGGATTAGTTTATTTAATAAGATTTGAAGATCCCAAAACCTTAGCTGAAATGAACCTTCGATATTGTAATAGCTTAGTTTGAGTTCGCCTTGTTAGAACTCGCAGGCTAGGAGTTCGCAGGCTATGTAGTCGCAGAAGATCTCGTTCTCAACCGAAGGACTCAGATCGAAGAAGTCGGGCTGGTCCGTCTATCAAAGAACCGACCGCAAAGGAATTCGTGTCAAGCGATCGAAATGTTCAGACGGGATGTCGACAGAGGACAATCAGCGACGGTCCGAGGATTCGGGAGGGAATCAACTCAAATGTACTCGAGTTTGAACAAGCCTCACCAACTCTCATGTACCTCGACTAATAAGGAGCCGACAAACAAGCAGCACTCGCTCCGCCATAAAGCCGTTCCTACCCGAAAAAGTGGAAATCTCTACAATGGCTTCTACTCAACGTTCAAATTTCATATGACCATTTTCTTGTCTTATTTGACACGTGGCTAGACCTTCTCCAACGGATCTATTCACAAATCGAAGACTACGGGAACCCAAGCGAATAAGCTCAAGAACTCTAGCGAACTTTCATGCAAACATACAAACGAAGAACTTGCTCTTAGATTAGATATCTTTTAGTTCTTTTTTCTAGAGAATTATTGTTCCTTTTCTCTATCTAAGCGAGCCTATTGTAAAATCTATAGCTTAGAACCTCAAAGGAGTTCATATCTTTTGAACTATTCTTTCTTGTAAGAACTTTTCTTGTAAGAACTCCTTCACAGTTGGAGAAAACTTTCTAACCTTAAACGATTAAGAGTTGTAAAGTCACTATGACTATAAGTAGGATCTGTCGTGTCTACAGACAACTGCGACTTGTTCAGTATAAACAAACAAGTTTGTATCTGTCCTGTGAACAGATCACTGAGACTTGCTCCGTATAAATAATACAAGTTCTCTTGCTTGTGTCAGGAGAGTGGACGTAGGACCGAGCGTGTCCGAACCACTTTAAAAATTATTGTGTCATTTATGATTATAACTGTTGCATTGATTTACCGATTCATTCAAAGATCCACCGATGTTTTAATCAAACTTGCACGAATCGGGTTTTAATCAAATACGCATATTTTAAAAAGGGCCTACACTTCTCGGACACAACTCTTGCACCGAACTACCGTTCACCGATATATGTCGTAGCACCGTACTCCATAGGAGAATATTCTCGCCCACGCGATCGAGAAAGTATATCTCGGCCAACCGACTCGCTCAAGAAGATTCTTCGCCTAACGCCGACTTTGCGTTCGTAGTTTGAATTCTGCATTCGACGTATTCACCCCCCCCTCTTCACCCGAACCGCGTATTTAGTGGTCAACATTGGTATCGTAGTGATGTTCTTCTAAGATCATTGTTATCTCGTTTACCGGTCTTAACTCAAACGCATCCTTGAAAAACCGCTTTCACCGCACGTGCATATTTCTTCACAACATCCCGTACCATACTCTATATCATGTCCGATTTTTCGGTATCGGATCGTACCCATGTTTTCAGAGCATAAAACTATGCGGCTTGGAGGGTGAGGATGGAGGCTCATCCCACATCGCTGCATGACAAAGATGACCGACGTTCTTGAAAAAGGCCCTATTGTTCCTATAATCGAGCGCATCGAAATCGTAGTGGAAGGAGCCGCAAGCGCCGTAACGGCCCCGAAGGTCCCCAAGGATAAGAGCCTCTTCACACCCGAATAGAGGAAGTCGCACAACCTAGACCGAGCCGCATGTAATGCAATACTAACCACTCTTAGTGACTCGTACCTGGGCAAGGGGCATGAGTGCAAGACAAAGAAGGAACTATAGGATGCTCTAGCTCTACCGAGACAAGGAGGAACTCCACCGACAAAGGAAAATAAACTGGGAGTTAGAGTCGCAGGCTAGAAGCATTCACTAAAGCTTCAGTGAGAGTCCATTGATGATTTCATCATTAGATTCAAAAATTAAATAAACATCATCAACGGATCTGGGAGAACATTTAGCAACAAAGAGATCAACACCAATATTCTACGGCTCACAAAGAGCCCAAGTGGTACTCGCTTGCTACTTGTTTAAGGAGAACTAATCCGAACTTTGTTACTCTTGATTATATTTTCTTAGAATTAAAAGCCGAGGAGTTCGGGCCGAATCTCCCAAACACCCCTGGCGCCGAGACCGAAGTGCCAACGGATCACGCTTACAAGGCATCGCTAGCACACCCGGAGCAAGTCCCTCTAGCGCAAGTCGGGCCACCGGAAGCTCACCGACGATACCATCTCGCCGACAACTCGCGAAGAAGTATGCTTTGTTTCTATAAAATACCGTAAGAAGAAGGACATGTTCCAAGGATGAAGACAAAAGAGGCTTCCAAAAAATTATCAAGGTAAGAGAGATCACTCGAAAAGTGAAACTAAACCTCTACCTTAATGCAGGATTACCGGCTGCTCCCACTGGACATACCAATACACCAAAAAAGGAGAGCAGGAGTTCGCATGCTATCACCGTAAGAAGCCGGACATTATCACTATGAATGTCCGTAACTCTCGCAGCCGAACATGCTCAAAGGCAAGCCCGACATGACAAATTTATCGAAAAGGCAAGTTTACATAGCCGGAGAGTTGTCCGACCGGTCAAGCGACACGTAGCTCTTTACGGAATCATCGCTGATGATGCTACATTCGTTGCACTTGAAGCAAAAGACACTAAACTGTGTCTCACGGCCGAAGAAGAGGCCGAGGTGCTAAAGGACCCTTGGATTGTAGACAATGAATGTTCACGACATATGAAGCATCGAAGAATCCGCCGATCGACTATGTTCAGCAAAGAAGGGAGCCATGATTGAGTTCCTGTGACAACTCCAAAGGCTACACAAGGGGATACCATAGGCCGAAAATAGGGACTGCAACAATTCCTAGAGTATGATATGTTGAAGGACATCAACATAATCTCCTTTTTGTCACTCAATTATCTGATAACTCCAATAAAGTTACTTTTGATGCAAATTTTTGTGATGTTCTTGATAAATTTAAAGGAAAGACTGTGTTATCAGGGTCGCGACAAAGAAACATATATTATGCTGAATGGAATACCGCCGAACCTGAAGCCTGCCTGCTAGCACACACGAAGTCAGACGATAAAACAACATGGCTGTGGGACAAACGACTGAGCCATCTGAACTTCAAAACAATGAACAAGCTAGCACGAGATGCTAAAGTCAGAGAACTGCCCAATGAAGTATTTAAAACACACAAGAATTGTGAGGCATGCTTGAGGGGGAAGCAAACAAAGTAGAGCAATCCGCCTATCCCTTGAACTTCTACTTATGGGATAATTCAGCTGCTTCACATATATCTGGGGCCACCAATCCAGTGACGATCAAAGTAAAGTAATATGCTCTTGTATTCATTGATGACTATTCAAGATATACATGAGTGATTTTTATTGCCAATAAATCTGACATCAAATCTGAACTGCCGAAACCGCCAAACGGCCGAGCGCCGAGAAAGATATCAAAATTCAAAGGATACTGTCATACCGTGGAACAGTTTCGAACTCGCTGAAGAAGGACTACCGCGAGTCAAGGCTTTCAACATGAGACCTCGCCGGCATGTACGCCCCAACGTAATGGTCTTGCCGAAAGGAAGAATAGAACACTTAAAGAAGCAAAGTAGGAGCGCACTCTGTCTACCCTCGAAGTTCCTGGGAGAAGCTACCGCTATTTCCTCGCTACACTTAGAACAGATCTCAACCGACTCGTATGCACATGAAGACCCCATATGAATTGTGGAAAGGGAGAATTCCTTCTATCTCTCATTTTCATGTTTTTGGCTATGCATGCTTCATCTACAATAACGGAAATGATCGCTAATGGTCTTTGATAGCAAGTCGACCAAGAAATTTTCTTAGTGGTACTCCGTGGTTAGCAAAGCTTTCGTGGTCTTTAACTACCTGACCCCTTTACGTAGAAGAAACCCCCTCATGTGGTATTTGATGAATTTATTTCGAGGACAGAAGTCAAACTCTCAAAGAAGAAGTCAAGAGGTCAGGAGCAAGCTACATGATCTTAGCTTAAAAATAAAATCGAAAAGATCCAAAGATTATCGGGATGATGATTCGCACATAATGAAATCAAGAATCAACTAACAAGCGATGTAGATGAGGAGATCGATTCTACCTAACAAAATCAATCCTAGGTAATTCAGGTCGATGAAGAAACCCCAGGTAACCGAGACCTCTATCGAGAATAACAACTCGTGGGGGAACTACTAATGTTCTTAATCCGAATACCCTCGAACCAATGACTCAAGAGAACCCCGAACATTTTACTCGAATTGCTTCAATTACGTAACAAGATAACCGAAATTCCTAACATGCCTACTATTTCGTGTTGAATCAATTCTAGATGAAGTGACAAGACGACGCCGCTCATGGTTATATGCTCATAGTTCGATATGATAATCGGAGATCCTTCGCTAGTGTGAAGACAAGATCCATATTTTGTCAAGGAGAAAGTGCATTATACTCCCGCTTTTGTACACCGAAGAGTCTCGCACTATCGGGGATGCGCCGAATGATGCCGACCGGATCACCGTCATGCAAGAGAGCTCAACTAGTTCACTAGAAACGATGTATGGACGCTTGTAAACAGCACCTAGACCTCAAAGACATAATTGGAACAAAGTTGGATCTTCAAGAACAAGCGAGATAAAAACAACGCCATCGTTAGGAATAAAGCTGGACTTGTCGCCAAAGGTTATTGTCAAGCCGAAGGAATAGACTTCGACTAAAACGTCGCTCCAGCCACAAAATTGGAAGCCATTCGCCTATTCCTCGCATACGCAACACATCGCCAGCTCACGCCTATCAAATGGATATGAAGTCGCCTTTTCCTAAACGGCGCGCCGAAGGATGAATTCTATGTAGAACAACCGCCCAACTTTCAGTAGGGACATCATGTTTATGCACTTAAGAAAGCACTCGTACGGGTTAAAACAGCACCTGTGGCTTGGTACGATACCCTATCGACTTTCTCCTTCATAAAGGTTTTCGTAAGGGAACAAGAATCGCACCCTATTCGCATCAAGTCGAAGCCGACATCCTACTTGTGCAGTATCTATACGGGATGACCTCATCTTTGAATCAAGGAACCCGACTATATGTCGAAGTTTGAACAGATGATGAAAGAGAAATTTGAAAAGTCGATGATGGGAGAGATGACTTATTTCCCTTAGACTTCAGGTCAAACAATCCAAGAAGGGAATATTCATCAATCAAGCGAAATATACAAGAGATCTCATCAAGAAATTCAGCTATAATCCAAAGAAATCACAGAAAGATACCCATGAATACAAATCTCAAGATAGATCTTGATAAAGAGGGAGTACATGTAAACTCTACCGATTATCATGCTATTATTGGTTCTTTATTATACCTAACGGCCGCCACTCCGACATAACTTATGTTGTAGGTGTATGTGTGCGATTTCGTGCGAATCCCAAAAGGAGCCACTTCTAGGACTCGCCGAAGAAAATTCTCCGCTACCCGAAGGGAACACTTGATGTCGGATTATGGTATACCGTAGATGATAATCTTGAACTAATAGGTTATTCTCGATGTTGATTATGCAGATGTCGAATCGATAGGAAATCAACCTCGTGAACTTGTCTCGTTCCTGCAAGAAGTCGATATATTTGTTCACCAAGAAACAACATTCAATAGCTACGTCCACTACCGAAGCCGAATACATGGCTCGCCAAAAAGCCGCTGCGCCTGCATACTACGGCTTAGACAACAAATGAGAGATTACGACATTCATCAAGATGAAGTGCCTATCTACCGCAATGCTATCAAGCCGCTTACCGCAATCATGCATAATCCTCGTCTACATAGTCGATGCAAGCATGTGGACATCGTGCATCACTTCATCGAGATCATGTCGAGAAGAAGGATATCAGAATGGTAAAAATCCACACTGATAAGCAATGAGCTGATATCTTGACCAAACCTTTAGCTGAGACCAGATTTAACAATCTCTTAGTAGAACTAGGTCTACTGGATCCTAGTGACTCCATTCAGTAAGACGATCCAGAGGGTACTAAGTGAGGGGGAACACTCTCTGCATCGCCTGAAACACTTAGCGGCATCAACGCGGACTCACCGACTACTATGTTCACCGACAAAGTTATGAGTATTTATTTAGCATTTGGTGATCAACATGACATATCATTTATTTCCCACCGTTAATATTCACCGTACTGCATTAAGCATGTCGTTCTCATTAAATGCACAATATTCTATATGCTGACTGCGGCGCATTTAATACATGTCATTTCACCTTACCCATCCGGTGATTGAGATAAGTAGGCGAGATTATAGGCGGCGCAAAGAATCATAACCTATTATAACATTCAACTGAGCTGTCCACCTCTTTTTAAAAATGATTAATCTCACCCGCACAAAGATAAAACCATTCATATTCGGATCATATATATCTTGTGTGTGCCTCCACTCATAATCACTTTTCGCCATTTACAATCGAACCGTGCTTTGTATATATTACTTGCTAAGGAATCTACCACCTTCAAGCACATTTCCTTCTGTAATTACCTCGCTAAAATTATCGGGTCCCGAGTCAAACGCTCGTGTAAAGAGGGAGACGGGGGGGTGAATACACCCGAAAACCATTTTCTCAAACTCAAAAGCGTATCAATCCGCTTTCACTGAAGATGCCTACCGAACCGATTCAAGCAGACCAATCAAGCCGATCTTGATTGCGCGGACAGAGTGACCGACCGTACCGAGGTCCGCTAGCCGACCGGTGTCGAATTCGTAACCGGCTCAGCCAGAGGTTCGCAGCGTGTGAAATTGTGTAGCTCGATTCAGCTTGTATCGAAAACGTTTGTTTATTAAATCCATTCAAGCAGATTAGTGCGATGTTTTCGCTTTTAATAGAAATTCGCTTGTATGATATTTGGAAGAATATTCTCGCATGAGGCAGCTAATCAATGCAACAAATAAACAACACAACATTTTTTAAAGTGGTTCATATACGCAAGATCTTACGTCCACTCGTCCCAACAACACAAAATACTATTTTATTATACCGAGTTAGTCTCAATTAGTTTGTACGCCGGACAAACTTTTACTTGAGATTATACTCGAGCAAGTCTCGCTTACATGGTCAAACAAGGATGTTTGAATGTATCTCCAACTATGAAGGAGTTCTTAACAAGAAGAACAAGCTCAATGAATGAACTCCTTCGGTTTAAGCTACGGATATTACAATGAGCTTAATGTTAGAGGGTGAGAACTAGAAAGGCTTCTAGAGTGAAGCAAAGAGGATATATCAACTCCGGGTTCGTGAACTTCACTTGAATAAACGATGAGTGTTCTAGAGCTTGATTCTTGAATGCTTCGAGTTCGTATGGTCGCTTATGTGATCGTAGTAGTGCGACTTTGAAGATCAAGACCTTCCTCTATATATAAGCGAGTGTGAATAGATCCGCTGGAGACAAACTGCTCACACGTCACTCTATAACTAGGTAGCAAACGGCTTCTTTTCGACTCGTAGAGTCCCCTTACTTTTGGGAGGAAAGTGGTTGACTTGTAGCCTTTATGTTGGAGACTTGCCGTATAACCGCTTGTCAATGGTCGAGGTACACAAAGTGGCCGAGATACTTGTAGACTTCAAGGTTGATACCGAAGCCGACTTTTCTCGCCTGTACGACCTCGCACCACTCTACCGAAATGACATTGAAATCCACCGTTAGTTAAATAAACCGACAGTCGTTGCCGAAGTTCGACCCCAAAGCTTCGTGAGTATAGTCCTACCGAGTTCAATCCTACCGAAGGTCAAGACTCGAGATCGCAACCGCCCCCGCCGAGTCCAAGCCTCTACCGACTCCCCGAGCACCTTTCCGTATGCCGCTCCCGCCGGAAGTCCAGCACTACCGAATCTTCACTCCATGGCACCGTAGTGGATAGTCTACCGAAAGACAAAGAAATGGGACTACCGAGCCGTAACCATGTCAAGACGAGCCTTCTCCGAGTCCGAAAAACTCAAAGACAAGGCATTACAAATACAAAGGAATGGTTCACAAATCAATATGGGGTTTTCGGGATCAGCCAAATCATTACCAACTAAACAACAAGTGGATAATCTCCCAAGAAAGACTATATCTCGATACCGATTAACTCCCTATTTTTAAGTGCTAACACTTGTCTTTGCATTTAGCTTTTTACATATCCATGGCATCTTTCCCCTCGAGAAGGTTGTTGTCCAACCATCTCGACATGGAGGACATTATCCATAGCAAGAGAGTCCGGCTTGAACCGCTTACCTTCCCGGTCCCGTAGGTAGAGTGCATGGACGGGGTTTTTGATCCACTTCACCATCCTGGCTCTCGAGTCCATCCCGACCAGAGCCCCCCATTCACGCTTCCCGATGCAAAGTTGCTAAGATCTTCCTCAACATCCATGAGGGAGAAGAACAACAAGATTTTTCTTGCTTCACTTACCAAAGAAGAAACGAGTAACAAAGGTCGGGTGGAGGATGTTGTCGAGCTCGATATTGCCGATCGCTTCTAACGCGCTTTCATCTCCCCAACATCGGAATATCTCTCGATAGGGTACAATGAAACATCGATCAACAAGTACCTATCGAGGTTCAAATGGGAAAAGGATATAATATTCAAAGCAAAGATTCCCAAAAATTAGCCGCTCCTGAATATGAGGACCGGCGCACATCGCCAACCACATCCTCACGAAGTTCGGCCCGATCCTACGATCAACCGAGTATGACCGTACTCCGCATTTTGATGGCCATAGTTGATGGCGTTCAGTGAACTTGACCGAATTCTTCCTTTAAGAATTTAGGGCCCGTGCTCGAAGTTTGTCTATGGAGAAGACAAAAATTCCACGCACCTCGATCCCGAAGGGCAAACTACTATACGGGACCAAGGTGTCCATCCCGATCGAAGATCACGCTCTGTGGAACGTGGCATTTGCCGATACGCACTTCTTCGACAAGAGGAATGTCAAGTTTGCCACCGGCAGCTACCCGCTGAGAAATCAATCGGCCGGGACCGTATGACAAACGCCCTTCCGGCACTCGTGCTCCTCAAAGAACCTCAATAGAAGAAGAGAAAGATGCCGAAAAAGCCTACAATCAGGTAAAGTACCTCCGCAGCATATCGCCGGTGGAGGATTCTGTGGTCCGGAAAGAGGATGTGACCCAAGGAGAAAGTCAAGAGAATTCTCGACGAGGAGATTCAGCCGGCACCCCCTACCGAAGCCGAAGTTCCACCGACCGACTCCTCACCATCTCTCCCCACCTCGCCCCGCTTCCCAGCAGCAGAGCGACTAAGGAAATCACAGAGGAGATTCCCGAGAACTGACCACACGGATCTCGTGGACATCGCCGGCCGGCTGGGGTGCGTCACATGCCTCGTGGATTCCTTGATTGGGATCCGCTGAAGAGACGATGCACCTAAGCCTACCGCGCCGAACTCAACCGTAGAGGAGCAACTCCTTTCGAGAGGAGATCGCCTATGGCGAGCCGCCTAATATAACCTCCTCGAGGATCTTAGGGCCGCTATGTTGATGCTCCCGAGTCAAAAGGGGCAATTTGATCAACTCACTCACCCCGTAACCGCCCGACTCGCAGGGGTGCGCACTGTGGATGATCTACTAAGGGACAATCTCCCGTGGATGCTTGCCGCCTCCATCTCCCCGAATCAGCGCACTATCGCTACGCCATCCGAGACTCACCAAGAAACAATCCAAATATCGTGCTATTGAGATCAAGAATCTCAAAATGGGGTTTATCAATAAGGTAATAAATGCTAAGGTCAAACAAACCGCTCTCGCGGAAGACATGCACAACAAATGATGTCGCTTTGTGCAGGCTCAAACCAAGGTGTTCGGAACCTTATCTACCGAAGTGCAGAGGATCAGCACCCCAACCGAACTAAATGTTGAAGCGATCCTCAAACAAGCACTAGAAGCTTAACGGACCGATCCGCAAGCTTAGTTCCGCATTATTCTCGTAGAATCAAGCTAAGAAGTTTACTAAAGAATTAGCCTCTTCTACCGATTGGGTCCCCAAGACAGTGAGCAAATGGCCACCATCTAGCTACCAAAGTGTCTCGAAGGCACTTGCTGAGCGCAGAGAGCAGCCAAACACGCATATCCGCAAAGAGGTTGTGGAATCTCGTGGAAGCTTATCTAAAAAGGATCGATTCATCCAAGCCACCCTCATCAAGGCTATCAATATTGAGCATGACAAGCGTTTACGACATCCTACACCGATACAAAGTTGAGATGATGCAGCCTCTCTTCGACACGATCAAGACATCCATCGTAGGGCTTAACAACAAAGTGACCACCTTGGTAACACTAATACATGATGCCGTAAAGAGGGAAGGAAGTAGGTCATCTCAACTACCGACCCTCTTGGAAAGCCGAAGAGGCAGTCCCAACAGTAGCTACCGCAAAGGGGGATAAGTGAAAAGAAGTTGAAGGCTCAAGAGAGCTCGCTCAAGAAGCAAGCCGCCGATACATGACTCGATACCTAGAGGCTCTACCTACCGAAAAGCAAGAAGAGCCACAACTTGAGTTAGCAATAAAGCTAAAGCTAAAGCCAAGGGCAAAGCTCCTTCCCCTCCCTCTCTCCTCTCCTTCTCGAAAAATCTCAAGCTTAAGATGCGTGAAGAGCAGACGCATTCGACGAATAGCTCGGCAAGGTGAGCTTGAGAAGGAAGACGCTCAAAAGACTAAAGCCAAGAAAGGTGTAGTGATCCGCACTCCCGTTCCTACTCGAACTAGATCAAGATGTACTTCTGTAGGTGAGGTCTTTAAGCAGCAAAAGACTCCCACCAAGTCTAAACAAGCCGAGAAGCCAAAGACCGCATCTCCCAAATCTAAATCAATAGAGGCTAGCGACCGTACGTCGAATTTGTCACCACCACGTAATTATCGAAAGACAAGAGGCCGAAATGAAAGAGCTCGGGGACGCTTGTGAACGTGGATTGGACGTAAATTACTGAGACTCGCATGTATCGTGGAAGCTAGAGAGCGTATCCATCTTGCTAATTTGAAGCGCCCTCAGCCGAGAACTCAAGAAGGAGGCTCGTGAGCGAGTTCCCCGAGAAAGACAGGAGCATCCCTACTACTTCTAAGTATTTCACAAGAAGGGAGCCTTTCAATGAGGTGAAGATGATTATTTTCAAAAGGACTCGACGGCATTGGGCTGCCTTACAAAATCAACCGTAGATGGGAGCAGATTAAAGCTGGACTTTATCAAGCGATTCTATGTCCGGGAAGATTATGAATGAAGATGCCGACCCCCGAAGAAGCCTTCTCGCATTTTCTTAAGCACGTGAATGCCGCACTCTATGCCGAGATTCGTAATCTTGTGGAGCGCACACCGCCTCACTAAAAGCACCTCGCCCGTACCATCACTACCTCCTTCTATGACGCACCAAGATAATCTATGTAAAAAGGAGATTGAGGCGGAGATTTTTGATGTCATCAATAAGAAAGGTCTAAACAAGAATGATGAAGAAGACAAAAGAGATTAAATCCCCTCGAGGGAACGTGTCTACTCGCCTACGACCTTGATCTTCCCTGGGAGAAGAAGTCCGCCGACTTCAAAGCTCTGGACGCAACTTCTCAAGAAGAAGTCCAAATCCGATTTCTCCGTTAGTCTTCTCTCGTTCTTAGAATAGATCTGTCATGTTTTTGTAATTTCTTATTCCATCTACTGACATCTTTTCTATTAGCCTACGACAACTACTTATCATGTCATCCGGTTGTGTATTTTCTTTCAAGACTACCGACATCGAAGTAATCATCTCACACACTCACATAACTACATATATGTTTCTGCGGTGCTTAATTGTTTAAAAACTTCTTAAGAGAAACCGACATTTTCCATGCTATAAAGGATAATTATTAAGGGGGAAGTAGTTAAGTAAGATGGGGGGAAAATGTTTTCTCGTTTGAAATTGTTTTCTATGTGTTGATTAGATAACCAACCTCGATATTATGTTTATCAAAGAATGCTATGATAATTCAGCATGTGACATTGCTTCTATAAGTTATGTTATTCTTTGAACTTACATATATATGTTAATGCTCAAATCGTGGTTATGTTATTCTTCCGAACTTACATACAGGATTCAAAGATCGCCGACCGAGCCGCTTTAAAATCTTTAAGTAGTTTCTTCTAGGCAAACTTCAATCGTGCTTGTTGCTCTTTCGAACTCGCTCCTTTTGAGTGGATAGAGATCCGAGAGTATAGTGAGAAGTCGGAGCCGGTGTATTCTAAATGGAAGTTCCGAGCTCCTTCATCTCCTCACTCGAGCTGTGGAGTCGTTTGTTTCACGCCTTGTGGATGCCTTTCGCCGTAAGTCCGTTCCGAGCACCTGACTTCTCGTGAGCCTCGGCCACGCCTTCGATCGTCGGCTTGGGGCTAGGCTCTACCTCAAATGCACTCCGAGAATAAGTCGGACTTGGGTCCGCGGCCCGAGAGGTACCAAACGCCGACTTGATTGGGAGGGAGGATGCCGAGTGGAACTTCACCACCGCCTGGGGGTCGAGCACCTTCTTCTAGTTGAGATCCCTCAACAAAGCTTCTCAGACCTCGACCACCGGGCGGGTCCCGATCATCAGATCGGACCCATCCGGGTGCCGACTTATCAGAGTCGGGATACTTGGCCATTCAAAGACGCCCAAGCCATCACCGCCCTTAAGTCCTCCATGGGAGCAAAGATCCTCAGCTTCGAATAGAATATCTTCTCGCGGATAATTAGCCCTCCTCCTCGTAGTTGTTCGTGCAGTATGGTGTCGGATCACCTATTAAGAGTTGGCCACGCCCGGAACCTAATCGTATGAAGCCTTGCTCGCCGTGGAGAGCAACCAAGTAAGAATGACTTGATATCTCTCGGGATGGCCTCTCCGAGACTTCTGGGAGGCTCGTTTGAAGAGTCGGGCCTCCATCCCTATTGTCTCGCTGGCCCGTAAAGCCGCCTCGAGTCTTCAACCTCTATTGAGACATCTCTTCTCAGCCAGATGGGATACCGGCTCGAGAGGTGGAACATCCAAATGGGGTCTAAGTAGTAGGAGTAGTGGGCTCAAGATCCACCCCTCGTTCCACCGTCTCTTCCTTTCCGCTGAGACCGCCTTCTCCACCGAGACAGCTTTCTGGTATGAATCGCTTCATATCACAGCTTGGAAGGGAGGGACAACTACCCGCTCTTAGGAGATCTTCTTCTCGCTTCTTCGACGTGCCTTCTGAGCAGATTTGGGAGGTGACCTCTTGTCTGGTCGGGCGGTGGACTTCTTCGATCCTTTGTTGGGCTCACCGGCCTTGCTCCAATTGTTGTAGGTCGCCGCCCGCCGTGAAAGCGGATCTTCATTGGGTTGAAGTACCCTTGTCAACATAAACGTGGTGTTCAACACCACGTAAGTCTTCAATCATCACCGCCAGCCTTCATCCCATAAAGAATCTTCCCCTTCGACAAAGGAGACAACCAGATCTTTATCAAACTTTGCACCGAGTCATGAACTCTTTCTGAAAGAATTGTCGCCTTAGTCGACCTCGCATACACCGTCATAAATCGCCATCATCACCCGTAGCTTAGGTCTTAACACCTGATTGAATGATCATGCTTTGCTAGTTAAGATCTAAGTGACTATGTACGCCGCTCCGAATTTCTAAGCAAGATTGAAGTTCTTCGGGAAGGCAAACCGAACGATGTGGGCTCACCATAGAAGATCTCCAAGTACTCGCCCAAAGATATCATCTTTGTATCCAAATACGCTTATACCGATGTTGGGCAACTCGAAAGCTCCGCCTACAAGAGCTTCGGTTTATCGACATTTGTTTGATCTCAAATTCGTGAGTAGGATCTATTACATGATGGATGAGAAAGCATCCCACAATATCTCCATCATATACTAAGTTGGAGTTTAAAAACAACTCCGATACTTGTCGCGGAGGAAGAAGCGCCGGCTTCCTCGACAAGAATCTCAAGTGCCGTCGACGCTCCGCCGCCTCAAAGATTTCTCGCCATGAAGTCCGCATCACAAGCGCGAACTCCATGATTATCTCGCACCAAACACCTGGCTCTTTCTCCGTGATTTCTACGAGGTTGCCCGGGCAAAGCAACAACAACATTCATAGATGCCATGTCTATAATCTCGCAAAATGAGATATCGCATTGAAAAAAAAAAATATCCCAAATAATCGTAAAATACCGAATATACATGTAAGCTGTACCGTAAAGATTTCGAGAGGTTATGAAAGAAGTTTGCAAATAGTAGATTAAATTCTCAAAAAAAGTTTTAGTGGTTTAAGGTGCAGAGCTGAAAATGGCGTTCTTTTCGCACTTTAAACGTGTTTTATATGATCAAGAAGGTGAACAGCTTTTATATCAACTGCTCAGTTCAAATCGCTTTATGAGACGCAGATTTAATGTTACAAAATAGGTAATGATCAAAATTGCCGCCTAAGTCAAATTACGATGTATATAGCAAAACAAGTAACTTGATAAGACATGCATTAAATGCGCCGCAAAGTTCAAAGATACTTAGCATAGAATGTCCCGTATTAAATGTAAACCGTTATATTAAATGACATTTTCTAAGGCATTGAATACGAAGCCGAATCGAATCATTAATGCATAAAATATGATATCGGCTAGTAAGGCAGAGATACGCAAACCCCGTTAGACGAACATCGTAGTCACCTAATACTCGTAGATGGTTGTTGAATCTCCATGTACCGAATAAGTTCAAGAATGAGAGTGAACATTCCCCTGCCGAATGCCTCCTCCCGAATCCACTTACCGACCGGAGTCGTGTAGGGTCCAGCCAGACTCAAGCTCTACCGAAAGTTCTCTCGAATCTTGCTTCGCTAGAGGCTTGGTCGAATATCGGCCCTTTGATGGTCGTAAGATGATCTTCTCCATCCTCGGTATCCTTCTTTCGACGTGATTATCAATGAAGTGGTGTCTCGATGTCCACGTGCTTCGCATCTAAGATGGAGTACGTGATTCCGAAGTGATTGCAATTACACCGGAGCCGTCCCTAGAAGATCGGCCCTTTGATGGTCGGCATGAAGTACAGGATTTCCGAGTGACGCCAAAGTCGCGTAGCTACCGCCTCACCCAAATGATTTAGGCGCAGCAATCTTCCCAGCAGCCTATATTTTCGCCTTCAGCTGACGCAGTACCGAATGAATGTTTCGTTGAAAACCATGAGATCGCCCTATCGCCAAGGAACCGACAAGTTCCGTAGTTGGATTTTCTGGTCGATCCTACATCCCGCATAGCCGCATCGAATAACCAAACTAGTTCAATATTATCATCTCGCGTATACCATAAACCCATGTCAAGTGTTCCTCCGAGATAGCTGAGAATCTTCTTTGCCGAGTCCATATCGCTTCCGCTTAGGATTCGCCCCTCGAAATCGAGCGCAGACACCTACAACATAAGTTATGTCAGTCGAGTAGCACATAGATATAATAATGAACCAATAATAAGCACGAAATTCAAGATGGCTCACCGATACTCCCTCTTTATCAAGATCGATTTTCATATTCGTGTTCATCTGGGATCTTGATTGGTTTGCCCTGATGTGCAACCGAATTTCTTGATGAGGTCTCGAGTGTATTTGCCTTTGATTGATGTAATGTTCCCTTCTCCGATTGTTTGGACTTTGAAAACCGAGAAAATAATTCATCTCTCCCATCATCGACATCTCAAACTTATCCTTCATCATTTTCTCCAACCGCCGACACATGTGACATTCTTCGAACCGAATATAATGTCATCTACGAGATCCGCACAAGTAATATGCCGTCGTCCAATCTAATGCTAAATAATGTGCTGGCTTCATCATGTTTCCTTCGAAAAACCTTTCCAAGAAGAAACTCCGACATAAGTGTATCGTACCAAGCCTCCGGGTGCTTGTTTTAAGCCATACATGCCTTTCTAGGTCTATAAACTCGATGTCGCTGGAAAGTCTGAGTCTCGTTCTACATAGACTTCTTTCTTTCAAAGACGCCGTTCAGAACACAGGATCGCACATCCATTTGATAAACTCCTAGGCTGATGTGTTGCGTAAAAATTGGCTAGGAATAGTCCTGATCGCCTCCTAATTGCGAACCGGAGCCAAAGTTTCGTCGAAATCTATTCTCTGCTTCGACGGTAGTAGCCCTTTGCCACGAGTCCCGCTTTGTTCCTTACTATGACGCTGTTTTCATCTTCGCTTGTTCTTGGAAGCACCCTATTTAGTTCCGATCACATGCCGATGTCGCTGGTCCGTCAACAAGCTCTCATACTACTTCGCTTCACGCTAACCGGTTTTAGCTCTCCTCCCGCATAGCTATGATCCACCAAGCATCCTTAAGTGCGTCCTCAACCGAAGTGAGGTTCTTCAAAGAGACAAGAAGCAAGGAATATAATGTGGCTTTCTCCTCGATGTATCCTGGATCTGTCTTTACACTAGCCGAAGGATCTCCAATAATAAAATCAGGAGTGTGAGCCGTCTGCACACAATCGACGATGTTGTAACCCTTCATCTGAAAATTTTCCAACATAGATAGTAGACGAGTTGGGCCCATTTCACGCTGTACTATTCGAGATTGAAGCAATTCATTTACGTAGGCTGGGTCTACCGAGTCACCGGGTTCACTAGCATTTAGCTTTGGAACTTTATTTGTTCTCCCCGAATTATTATCCTTAGTAGAGGTCTAAGTTACCACTCTCGTCGTTTCTTCATCGACCCTGGTGCCACCGGGGATTGACACCGTTCCGCAAAGTCAATCTGCCTCAGCCTACCTCCTCCGGCCGTCGAGATTCAGCAGTCTTATTTTCAATTTCTTCTTCTCAATCATCATCCCAACACAAACTGGATCTTTTCAACTTTATCTTTTAAGCTCGGATCCTCGTAGCTGGCCATCGATGTCCTCGTATTCTCGGGATGTTTTGAGTTTTTGCTCCCGTCCGTAGTAGCAAACTCATTAAAAACAACATGGGGGCTTTCCTCCATGCAGTGGTCCGGTAGTTAAAAACTCAAGGCTCTTGCTAATCCGGGAGTATCCTAAGAAGACTCTCTCGGGTCTGACTTGGCTATCAAAAGTCTTTAGCCGGTCCTTTCCATTGTTGTGGATAAAGCACCGAACACCCAAAAATTTGGAAATAAGATAAGAAAGGCTTCCCGTCGTTCCCATAATCCATGGTGTCTTCTCGATGTCGCTTTGTCAAGAGAGACCGTCTCGGAGTGTAACATGGAGTGCCGCCTTGCTTCGCCCAAAATTTAGGATGGGAGTCCTAAGTCTCGCGTGCAGTTCTTGCTACTTCTTTGGAGTTGCTCCATTCCTCCTCTCAAGAATCTCATTTTGTTGAGGCGCGGCGCGCGTA
>CM054811.1:16808246-16953034 GCA_028984105.1 Lavandula angustifolia
GGTATCGAAGAGCTTGAAGGGTGGATATTTTTATGATCCTTAAAGAATAGAAGATCGTTGTTAGCCACTAATGCTCGGTTCTTAGAGAGAGAGGATTACAATAGTAACCATAAATCTCGAGTCGACATCATCCTTGGGGAATTACAAGGTGGTCGAGTTCCACTTGAACAACCCGGGTTATGCAGATAGTACTCCACGGTAAGCTGCACATGTTAGCACAGGCTACTCTGAAAGCTGTTCGGCGTAGTGGGAGGGTGATATTTGCACGATCGGTATATGTTATTTGGGGAGGCGTTTGATCATCTCCGCGGCGGATGAACAAAGATGCAGTGGATCCCCGGGACTTACAGAAAGCGTGGGGAGATGTAGAGCGCGATTCCAGTGAATGCGTCGTGGACTCGAGGAGACCTCGAGCCCGAAATGTAATTGTGTAGCTTGCATTCTAAGCGGTGCGCGAAAAAGGTAGGGACATCTACATGAAAGCTTGATCCAGGATGGTTATGTGAAGGAGGGAAAGAGCATCTAGTTTGGAAGCTTAAAAGTTATTCATGGACTTAAGCAAGCTTTCGGTTATGGCACCCGACATTTTCGGCAGAGGTAGTTGAATCCTAACGAAGTTTGTATCCCTATCCTAACGAGGTGTGTGTATGCCGTATTTATGTTAATAGATCGGTGGTGTTTCTTGCATTTTACGTAGATGAGAAGGGATGACATCCTTCTCATTGGAAATAATTTTGAAGTGTTATCGAGACGTAAAGACGTGGTTATCACGGCGAGTTTCAAATAAGGACTTGGGTGGGAAGCTGACTTACATCCTTGGGATCAAGGTTATCAGAGATCGCCCCGAGAAAAGGATGTTAAACATCCATCGTGTCCTACATTGCCACTGCCATTATTGCTCGTTTTAGCATGCAAAAAGCAAGAGGAGGTTTAGTACCTTTCGAGATGATTGCATTTTTCTATCCCGAGAATCGGTGCCCTTAAACTCCTGAGAAGAGATAGAAAGTAAGAGGCTAGTACCGTATGCTTACATTTGCCGGTAGCCTCATGTATGCGATGCTTTATACGAGAACCGAGATATCTCATATGTTGTAGGCATGGTATCGGGATATAAGTCCTAACCTCGGGCAGGGAGCAACTGGGGCTGCGGTCAAACATATTCTCAAGTACCGTAAGCGGATTTAGAGATTATAGGCATTTTACGGTCAGAACGTCTGATCCCAGTGTCTTTGGGTTATACTGAGAATCGGATATCGAGTGACGAGCGAGAAGAAGTCTACCTCGGGTTATGTGTTTACAGCTTGGGAGGTGGGCCGTTTCATGGAGGAGTCTGGCAGGAAATGCATTGCGGACTCGACCCGTAGGCAAGGGAGTATGTGGTACTGCGCCGAGAAGCTTCGGGGAAGAGGCGGTTGGCTAAGAATTTCCCCTCACGGATCTTGATATTGTTCATAATTTGCCTAAGGCGATCACGATTTATTGTGATAATGCGGGTGCAATGACAAATTTTAAGCACCCTAGATCTGCAAGAGCGTCTAGCAAACATGCCAGACAAAGTACCACATTATACAGTATTCGTAAATCGAAGTGACGTGGTGATTGACAAAAGTAGAATGAAGTCAACCTAGCTAATCCTTTCACAAAGAGCTTATCACCCTAGACTTACGAGAAGCATGTTTGTGGCTCTGCAGGGTAGTAATGCCCCCACTTAGGACTTCTAGAAACTTTTTGTATAAGTGGGAGAAGATGCGATGATAGATATGATAGATAGTGAGATATAGTTGAGTACTAGTTTATACCTAGAAGTGACAGGCATTGTATACAAAAAGTTTACTTTAGTATAAGTGGGAGAATTGTTGGGATTTTGTATATTTGGAAGCAAATTTTATGCTTGTATACGATGTGTTTTGTCCCTACCGCTAATTTATTCTCCTATACGATAAAATATATACTTGTACATGTAATCCTTTATCTTGTACAAAAGTTAGATTTATTGTGTAGTGTGCCGGGTATCACGAGAAGACAACACTAAGGAATTTGGTTGAGCTGACAGATTTAACGTTATCACGGTGAGACGACTTAAGGATAAGTTGTCGGTTTAAGTGTAGTTTAGATAAGAAGTGGGTTGTCTTAGGCCTTGTCTTTCCCTCTGGTCCTTTGAAAGTGGTGTGTTGATGGATCACGGTGAGATGTGTTCTCTAGCGGCCTTAGTGGAGAACCAAGATCTCGGTGACTTAGATGGTCTTAAGCTTGGTAAGACTTCAGGTGAGTACATTGGCTATCTATGACTTTGACCTACTACGGTAAATGCCATGTGGCCCAGGATCTACGTATCTTGGGTGTTAGTAGTTATTTGTGGCTCGTAGGCTGGTTATGCGTATCTTACCTGACAAGTATCCTAGTAAAATGGGTTGATAATATCCACAAGAGGAACTCGAAAGGATTAGCACACTACGCTAAAAACCGTAGGTTGATAAAGTTACAGTACGTTAATAAGGTAGAGTGGTACTACTCGGGAATATAAGATGTTAATTAATTTAAGTTGTACGCAGGCTTAATTAATTGAGATATTTCTACCTTAAATACTGGAGATCGATTGAGTCTAAAAATACAAGTCCTTACTAAATTTGGGATAAAATGGTAAGTCGGTACGAATTCTCTAGTGGAATGAATCGTGTTTATTAATTAATTTTGCTGGCCACAGGGTGACAGAAATTAGTGGTGAGGCCCAACTTTATTTCTTGTATTAGACCCACGATTTGGCCAGAATTAGTTGCCTAGTTATTTATTGTCTCTCGAAATCATTATTAACGTATTAATATATTTTACATTATTTAATAATGTTATTTATCGGAATTAATTGGTGGGGCCAATTAATTGATAAATATTAAGTACTTACCTTGATGGATTAATTTATTATATTATGGGCTAATTATGTGAAAGTCCATTAGGAATATGAGAGTTAAATTAATGAATTTACACATATATTAATATTATATTGGCTTTTGAAACCTATATATATTAGTATTGTTGGAGAAAGCGAACACACATATACCACAATATTAAGGCGTCGTGCGTGAGTTTGTGTGGGAAGAGGCGATAATCTTATTTTCTCCGGTTCTCGGCCACCCCGAGGGAAGAAAAAGGTCAGGACCACGAGGTCGAGAAGATCGACACACGAACAATAATGTACCCACTGCAACATACGAAGGAGGAAGGTAGCTCGTTCCTAACCTAATATTTCCTTAGGTTTGAAGCTTTATCAAACTTGGCTTTGAGTCATGAATTACTGTAAGGAAGAATTATGTCGGTTCACTATGCTCTATGTAAATATCGCCATCATCATTTGTAGCTTGGGTGGACATGATCAAATGATCTGTACGGCTAGTCAGATGCGGTGACTATATCGCCCGGCACTCTATGCGTAAGCGGCATTGAGTTCTTGAAAAGCGTACCACTGAATGACGTGGAGCTCGCTACAAAGATCTCCATGTACTCGTCAACATATCGTCCTTATATCATGTAATACTTATGTCGGTGTTGGGCGGTTGAAAGCTCATTTGAAGAGCTTGTTAGATGGACATCATGTTTGATCTTAGAGTACATCATGGGCGGAGTCTATGATGTGATGGATGATGAAACTACCCATCATACATCCTCCCGTAAGTCAACTACTCATCGCATCAAACTCCCTGATTGGTTGGTACTAAACGCGGTCTTTCTCCGAGGATCTCAACGGCGTTGGCCGGAACGATGGCGTAACGCATTCCTTGCTTTGCCATGACTTATGATGCACTTAAATGAGATGTTAGTATCGAAAAAATATTACAACTGAAATATGTGATCTTGAATATGCATGTAAATTTACCGGAATAATTTCTCAGAAGTTATAAAAGCGGTTTACAAATATCGAGATTATATTCTCGAGGAAGATTCTAGGGTTTAGGGATTGAGGCAAAAATGGTAGTTTTGATCTTTGAGCGTGTTTTATATGATCAAGAAGATGAAACGACTTTACATCCACGGTTCATTTAAATTTGCTTTATGAGATGGACGACTAAGATTTAATGTTATAAAATAGGTAATGATCAAAATAATCGCCTAGAAGTGAAATTACGATTTGTATATAGCCAAAGAAGTAACTTGATTAGACATGCGTTTAATGCGCCTTGCGAGTTCGGCATACTTAGCATAGAATGTCGTGAATTAAATGTAAACCGTTATATTAAATGACATTTTCTAAGGCATTGAGATATGAAGGCGTAGATCTGAATCATTAATGCATAAAATATGAGCATTGAGCTACGAGTAAAACTCATGAGCACTCGGGTTGTTTAACATGGTAGTCGGGTGATACCTCGAAGTAGATGGTTTCCGAATCTCTAAGTCCTGAGATGAGTTTGAATGCGAGAGTGAGACATTCCCTTACTTATTTGAATGTTCCTCTCTTACGGATCCAGCTTCTTGGCCCAGGTCGGTGGGGTCAGCAGAGACCTAGCTTCTCCCGAAAGTTCTACGAATCTTGCTCGACTAGAGGCTTGGTTAGCATCATCGGCCTCTGGCGAAAGAGTGGTATGGATTTTCTCCCTCTGATATCCTTCTTTTAAGACATGATCACGAATGAAGTGGTGCACGATGTCCACGTGCTTGCATCTAGTATGGAAGTACGGGGTTGCG
The DNA here is from genome assembly GCA_028984105.1 of Lavandula angustifolia. NCBI lineage: Eukaryota > Viridiplantae > Streptophyta > Magnoliopsida > Lamiales > Lamiaceae > Lavandula > Lavandula angustifolia. Next base: position 16,812,924 of record CM054811.1, read on the forward strand.
GTGATTGCGATAGCCATTTGGAGGTCATCGCGGAAGTGGCGGCACTTCGTTCGGAATGACATCATAGTTGCGTTAAGCGTAAACTGTTGTCTCGAACAAAGGATTTGGGCGCAACAACTTAGGCAAGCCATGTATTCGGCTTAGTAGATTGGCGTCGCTTCATTGAATCTTCGCGTTTCTTTTAACAACCATGAGATCGAACTCTTTGCGCAGTTGACTTTCGGTCAATCCTACACATCTACATGCTGCCGGACATCGAAGAATAACCAGATTAGTTTAATATTATCATCATCGCTAGATACCCATAAACCCGTAGCAGGTGTTCCTACGAGATAGCGGAGAATATTCTTTGCGAGTACTATATGGCTACGCTTAGGATTAGCCACATTAAAATCGGCGAGAACACCTACAAGCATAAGTTATGTCGGTTGGTAATGGGTTAGATATAATAATGAACTAATAATGAGTGCGATATTCGGTATGAATCTCACGGCGCTCCTCTTTATCAAGATCGATTTTTCATATTCTGTTCGCCAGGGATCTTGATTGATTTTCGAATGTCCGTTGAATTTCTTGATGAGGTCTCGAGTGTATTTGCGCTTGATTGATGAAGGTTCCCTTCTCAGTTGTTTTGACTTAAAAGCCGAAATAATTCATCTCTCCATCCCTCGACATCTCGAACTTATCATTCATCATTTTCTCAAGCTGGCGACACATGATAACGTTCTTTGAGCCGAATGTAATGTACATCTCATTAGATACGCACAAGTAAGATGTTGTCCTCGCTTTCGAATCTTTGAATAATGTGTTGTCTCTGTGCCGCCGAAAACCTTTACGAAGAAGAAACTTCGAATAGGGATGGTACCATGCCACCAGGTGCTTGTTTAACCCATGCAGGAGCCTTTCTCGGTCTATCAAACGATGTCCACTGTTGAAAGCGGGAGGCTATTTTACATGGACTTCTTCTTTCAGGCACGCGTTCGAGAGCACGAGAATTCACATCCATTTGATAGACTCTGAAGTGTTGATGTGTTGTGTTGGCTAGGAATCGTCGATTGCCTCCAAATCTTACAAGCTGGAGCAAAAGTTTCATTGAAATCTATCCCTTAAACCGGCAGGCGGTAGACTTTTTGCCACGAGTGACCCGCTTTGTTTCTTACTATGGCGTTGTTTTCATCTCGCTTGTTCTTGAAGACCCATTTAGTTCCAATCACATGCGTGTAAGAGTCATCGACAAGCTCCCATACGCCGTTTCTCGCAAACTAGTTCGGCATCCTTAAGTGCGTCCTCAGGCGGCGAGGTTCTTCGGTAGCAAGAGCGGGAATATAGTGCGCTTTCTCCACTGACGAGAATGCTGGATCTTGTCTTTACACTAGGTGAAGGATCTCAATAATTAAGTCATAGTATGAGCGTCCAACCACGATCGGCTGATGTTTTAACTCTTCATCGAGAAATTTGTTCAGCACGATTGTAGGTGAGTTAGGCATTTCGGTTGTACTATTCGAGAGATTGAAGCCGTTCGATAACGAGAGTTGGGTCTGCTTGAGTCACGAGGTTCGGGGGCATTCGGCCGAGGAACTTCACTTGTTCCCCACGAATTATTATCCTCGATGTAGGGTCTCAATTACCACTTGGGTTTCTTCATCGACTGAGTTACAGGGATTATTGTGTTCGGTAGAGTTAATATGTTCAACTACACCTAGCTGCATGGGTGAGATTTAGTAGCCTTATCTTCAATTTCCTCTTACGAAGCATCATCCTAACACGACTTCTTCTCGGTGTCCTCGGATTCCGATTTTGAGTTTACGCTCCTGTCTTGATAGCAGGCTTCATTAAAAAGCAACATGAGGGCTTTCCTCCAGCACTGAAAGTCCGGTAGTTTAAAAACTCCTAAAGGCTTTTGAGCCAGGTATCCTAAGAAGACTCCACTGTTCGACTTGCTATCAAAGTCTTTAAGCTGGTCCTTTCCATTATTGTGAATAAAGCACGAACGCCCCGAAAATATGGAAATAAGATAAAGAAAGGCTTCCCGGTCGTTCCATAATTCATATGGTGTCTTCGATCTTTGCTTAGTCGGTAGAGATGCGTTACGAGTGTAACATGCGGTTTCGGTTATACACGCCTTGAGAATTTGGATGGGAGTCTGAGTCGAGCGGGGTTCTTGCTTCTTCTTTGAGTGTTACATTTTCCTTTTCGGCAATCCCATTTTCTTGAGTCTGCGCACGGCGAAGCGTCTCATGCTCTATGCCTTCGGCTTTGCGAGAACTCTTCCACCATCGGAATTCAGGGAACTCCGGTTCGCTTTGTCGAAACGTATCTTTATAATCTTTGTGTTCTTCTCGACACTTTGAGTCTTTTCGAAGCGCGAGGCGACTCTATTTTGACGTCGAGACTTGTTGTGATAAATATTACCCATGTGTGGCGAGTAGTCATCAATGACCACTAAAGCATACTTTTTGCCTCGATCGTCACTAGAGACTAGGCAGGCTAAATCTATATGTAGCGGCTCAAGGATTCCATCGGTGGAAGGCGATGGACGGCGGATTTTGCTTCTATGTTTGCTTTCCCTTCGGACATATTTCCACTGCTTGAGTGTCTTTGTTGAATACTTCATTCGGCGGAGTCCTCTTGCTCAGAGCGTTTCTATCTAGCTTGTTGAGCGTCTTGAAGTTGAGATGGTTGAGTCTTACGTGCATGAGCCACTCCGTTACATTGTCGATTCTTCGCCGGCAAGCATGCTTCGGAGTTCGGTGAGTTTCGATCGGCTACATAGATATTCTTTACGTGCGGGCACGATAACAACGGCCTTTCCACTGTAGATTTATCAATGACATCACGAAACCGGCGTAAAAAATCACTCTATTCGAGTTATCGCAAAATTGACTAACGAGAGAGAAGATTATCTTTGAAGTCCTTCCAACATATGATACTCTTGGAGGCGTGGCGGTTCCGATGCTAAGTGTTCCATAGCCACGGTATAGCCTTTAACATTGTCTCCAAACTCGATTCTGGGTCCTTCTTGATAGTATAATTCTTGATAGGTTCCTGCTGGTATGTCGTATGTCTTGAGCATCCATTGTCCACATACCAAGGGTCTTTGTGTACTTAAAACGAGAATTATATTCGGGTAACCTTTATTTTTGATTTTGGGTCCTTAGATGTTAGTTTTGGATACCCCAAATCATCTCGCACCCTTGTGGTATCGAGACGGTTTCTTTCCACTCGATCAACATGCTTGACCCTTTGGACTAGTCAATGCGACTTTTGAGGCTTTATTGGTTGGGAGTCACGATCTTTGAGTAGGTGGACTCGACCTTAGCACTATGAACAACTTTCTTCTTTTTCTTCGACTTTTAGGTCCTCTTCGACTATAGGATCATAGTAATATGACCCATTACTAAGCTAGATGTGTCATTTGCGGAGGTCCATCTTGTCCGGCCCGGCTTAACTCTGCTAGTTCCCCCTTGGTAGCGAGCGTGGTGATTTTGAGCTAATCTCTTGTCGGAATGCTGATATCTAGAATGAGGTGCCTTCATCTTCTATTTGTTCCTTGCTAGGGGATTCGGGATCTTAGCATTGATAGTCTCCCCTTGAACAAACCTATCGGCTAGCTAGTTCTACGGCGTCTTTGGGGCCGGATGAGGAGGCTCCATGGCTGAAAGGCCGAGTCCCTCCTTGCGGTGCTTAGACTTGTTCTTTGGCTAGCATTGCCTCGAGCTTCTTTCGGCGCCCATGTACCACTCGTCATCAGATTCCTCCGGACATCATCACTCTTCTTAAGCATTTCATGCTCGGTCTGAAGTTCTAGAAACTTTTGCTTCGAGTAGCCTCGGTTTAGTATCCTTCTAAGTCGAGTCGTTGGTAAATGCTGAGATCGATCTTCTTGATCTTTGAGACTTGGTCATCAAAGAGTTAATCTCCTCCACGAGTCTCAACACAAGCCCTTCGACTCGGTAACAACGACTCTCTGAGAAAGTCTCGATTTTCAACTTTCGGGGGTATCCAACTCACGAAGAGTCTTGCGGCTGCATGCTCATCAGAGATACCGCTCGTCTAATAGTTCTTCATTCGCGATCGAGATATCCATATTCGAAACTACACTTTGAAATAGTGTCGTGTGTGCGGTGTGAAGAGGAGTGAAGTGGGCGTGAGAGTTTACCTCATCCTCTTCTCTGCCCCGTAAGACACTTTTCGGCATCTTCTTTAAGCTCTATGGCCATTAATCTTTGCTTCATCGTCGATGAATCCATGAAGGAGTCGACTTCATTAGAGTAAATGCGAGATTTCATAGGAAATATATGCTTAGACGCTTCTTGATGAACTTCTCCCTTTGAGCTTTACGTGCTTTACTCTCTCGGTTATGCGAGCTCGGGGCCGGTCGTATTGGTAGTTTCACGGCTTCTTGCGGTTGTAGCGGTGGTGACTTTATCTTCTTTGCTCTCTTGTCTTTCGGCGAGCCGAGTCCCTCTGTTTCCACTGCAATCATACGTATGTGATTCGGGAGTGCGCTTGGGTGTATATTCGACTTACCCTTTGAGTCTCGACGACTACATAGGGTTTTTGCGCCTCTCCTTCTCCTTCGATACTTCACGGTAAGCGATTGCATATTTCTTAGCTAGGTTTCCTTCTTGTAGATCAGCGATTGAAGGTTACGCTTGCTAGATGCGGGAGGCTAGCTACTTGTTGGCCGATGCTTTGAAAGCATGGTCGAGTTGAGTGTCGGCTTCGGCTGTTTGCTTCCTTTAGGGGTAGACCGAACTCGAACTCCTCAACTTTGAATTACGAAAAGATATGATCGGGAGAAATAATATCAAGGTCGAGAATGTCAAAGCAATGTAGCGAATGGAGTCCGATGTCGGTCGGCGGTGCTCTCGATATTTTGAGATTCATTTCTCGGTTGGAGAATATCTTCCCGAAGCCCGTTGATAGTGTTCATCAAATCGTCGTAAATCGGCGTTAAGATCTTCAATCGTATCGCCGGGCATGAGATATAATCTCTCCGACCGGGAGTTCGGCGCCGTTTGTTTGCCTTGATCTTTTGAGTCCCCAGGCTTCGGTGGCGCTAGAGAATCCCAGAGTTCCTAAGCGTACTTGCGAGTCTAGCTCTTGAGATAGGAATCACTTTCGAGGGTGGTCGGTATGGCGTTTACGGCAGCCCGGTCTAGGTGTGAAACTTCTTCTCCTCGGGGGTGAAAAGGCTTAGTCTTTAGGGATCTTCTTCCGGTCGCCATGCCGCCTCCTTGTGCTTAGATCTGGACTTGACACTTTATCAATCATAGGAGCGATAGGTACATGTCTTCCGGTACCTCTATCATACGGTCGTGGAGGGAAGTCGAGATGAGCTTCCATTCGACTCGCCATACCCGTAGTTTTCTTCTAAGAACATGGGTACCATCGATTCTGACATATCGGACATTGTAGATTGTGATATGAATGAAGAATGATATGTAGTGAATCGTTTTTTGGATCCGTTCAAGTAGACTAGTTTGAGAAAACAAGAGTCTTAGAGAACTCGTGCTCGATACCAATTGTTGGTCCTTAGATAAACGTTCGGGTGTAGGGGAGGGGGTTGAATACACACGAAACTTTCTCAACTTAAAATGCGAACGGTCCTTTTCGGGGAGATGTCGTGCTTGAACGAGGTTTAGTAGACCGGATAAGGCATTACGAATCGCGTGGCGAGTGGGCGGCTTAGCGGGGCCGCTGGGCGGCTTAGGTCGAGTGCATGCCGTTCGGTATAGTGCGGAAATGTGTAGGCCCAATTCAGTTGAGTTAGAAAAAGTTTTTAGGAAAACTGTTTCAGTATATTAGTGCAGTCTTTTAAACTTTGTTGAAACACAGTTGAATGATTTGAAAGATATTTTCGAGTTTGAGCGGTAATCAATTCAACCGTAAAACAAAACACACGAGAACACAACAATTTTTTAAAGTGGTTTGGATCCAACAATCCTACGTCCATTTGTCCCGAAAAGATCGAGGAAGCTATTTTATTATCTTGAGTTAGTCTCGGTCGGTTTGTCTGTTGGACAAAGCAACGGTCTTGAGATTTATGCGAGCAAGTCTCGGTTTACAAGGTGTCAAACTAAAGTGTTTGACAAACTCTCCAACTAAGAAGGAGTTCTTTACAATAAAGAGCGGTTCAAGGGTGAACTCCTTCGATCTAAGCTATAGTATGGTCTGGCGAGCTTAGGTTAGAGAGGAAGGGAATGAGAATGAGGATTCTATAGCGACGAACGGTAAAGTATAGACTCTGGGTTCGTATTCAATCGCTTGGATACTAGAGGATTAGAGTACGATTTAACTCGAGTTCCCTTTGAGAAAGAATGTTGCCTTTCGCATGGAATAGCTCTTTGAAGGAAAGCTTTCAATCGATTACGAGTTGCTCGTAATTGCTCGTGTGTTCTTGATATGTGTCGTGAGCTTCGATTTGAAATCTTCCCTCTATTTATAGATGAGAGGCATGGAAAGATCCGTTGGAGATGATGATCCATGTTTCTCTCTCTTTTGGGTAGCTAACGGCTCTTTCAAAGAATGGTGACGAGTCTTTTCCCTCCATTTTGGAAAAGTGTTGACTTGCGGCTTTAATCGGGAAGGTGGGACGGTGGGGCTGCTCATCATTGGTCGAGGTTGAAGAAAGTAGGTGAGACAAACGAGACTTCATGACGGATCATGGCGGCTTCTCCGTACCTCGTATGACTCTGCTGATTTGACTTAAGATCTCTAACGGTCGGGGAGGCGTCCGGCCGTTCTTGAGTCGATCTATGTTCGGTAGCATACTCCTGTCGAGTCCCAGCTCTGCGAAGATCAACTGCGAGTTCGGTGGCTGCTCTTTGCTCGATCCGGTTCAGCGACTCCTTTCGGTATCTTTGCTCTGCTTGAGTCCGGCCACTGCGAGTCTTCTTCTCATGGTACTATGGGCGATAGTCTGCGAAGAATCGGCGGGACGGGGCCGAGCCCTTGAACCATGTAGGAAGGATGCCTGCGAGTCTAAAACTCTACAGAGACAGAGACGAGGAAAAATACGGCTCAATGGTTCATCAATTAAAGTAGGGTTTTGGATCATTCAAATCTACAAGCACTAAGCTATTGAATGGAGAAGATCCATCTTCGACCATCAAAGGGCCGATATTCGACCAAGCTTCTAGGTGAAGCCGATTTAGAGAACTTTCGGTAGAGCTAGGTGCTGTTGGACCCTGCCGACTCAAGTCGATAAGTGGATTCGGGGAGAGGAGCATTCGGCAAGGGAGAATGTTCACTCTCGGCATTGGACTTCATTCGGTACATAGAGATTTAGAAACCATCTAGCGAGGTATCGGTGACTACGATGTTCGGCTAACGCAGATTTGCGTATCTCTACTCGTAGCAATATCATATTTAATGGATTAATGATTACGATTCGGCATCGTATTTCATGCCTTAAGAGAATGTCATTTAATATAACGGTTTTCATTAAAAGCACGACATTCTATGCTAAGATTGTTGAACTACGTCGCGCATTAAATGCTTGTCTTATCAAGTTACTTCTTTGGCTATTTACAGCGTAAGTTGACTTAGGCGGCTATTTTGATCATTACCTATTTTATAACATTGAATCATGTCCGTCCATCTCATAAAGAAGATTTAAAGCGGGCCGTTGATATGGAAGCTTGTTCATCTTCTTGATCATATAAAAACACGTTCAAAGTACGAAAAATTGCCATTTTAGCTCACGCAACTTAAAACCCTAAAATTTTCGAGAATTCTACCTTTGTTTTCAAAGTTTCTCGAAATTATTACGGTAAAATTACATGCATATTCGGTATTCTATGTTTATACGTGATATATTTTTTGACAACGATATCTCGTCTTGCGGATCATAGTCATGACATCAAAGAATATAGTTGTTGCGACACCGGCCAACATCGTAGAGATCTTGGAGAAAGACCATTTTTGGTGCGAGCAATAATGGAGTTTGACTCTATGCGGCCCGGAGTTCATGGCGAGAGATATTCGAGGCGCGGCGTCGCGCCTCGAGGGTTCTTATCTCGAAGCCGGCTTTCTTTCTTCCGCGACAAATTTGAGCTCTACTTGAACTGCGATTCAGTAGACGGAGATATTGTGGGGCGGTTCATCATCCACCATGTCATCGACCCTTGCCCATCTTGACTACGAACTTAAACGAGATATCCATAAAGCAAGCTCTTGGTGAGCTTTCGATTGCCCATCAGAGATCGGTATGGTGGTTATAAGGACGATTTACTTGATGAATATTTGGAGATTTTCTGCGGTGAGCCGACGTCGTTCAGAGCCGCATTCCTAAAAAACTCAATGCTTCCGAAGTATAGAGCACTAACTTATATAGTCAATAAGATTCTGATTAGTCAGGCGGACTCTTTTGACCAAGTGTCCAGACCAAAGCTCCAGATGATGATGGAAATCTATGACAGAGCTCAGATCAATTGGACGGAATTCTTCTTGAAAGAATACATGACTCAGACTGCTAAGTTTGATAAGGTAACGAACAGCCTAACTGTCAAGGGCAAGCTTCTCTACGGGATGAAGCTGATAGTTATGATCGAGGACTTCTGTGGTGCTGATCACATCACCTACGCTGACAATGCTTATTTTAATCCCAAGAAGGTCTATTTTCACAGCAACGCAACAGCCTTATAGCAGATTGGGGCAGGGCCTGCTGAGCCTAACTAAGGAAAGAAGTCCACTCTGACCAAGAAGAGGTCGCCACCCAAAGCTACTCAAAAGACTCCGTCGAAGAAGCAGAAGACGGTTTCTAAGGCAGTGATTGTCCCTCCCTTCAGACTGCACGATGAAGCAGACTCTTCTGAGAAGACTATCTCAGCAGAGAAGTCAGTATCTGCTGAAGGGAAGAGACAGTGGAATAGTGGTCCAATGCTGAGCCGACTACTCCTATTACTCAGACCCCACTGGACGTTCCACCCATCGGCGGCGTTCGCCCTGCCGAAAAGAGCGTGTCTCCAATTGAAGTAGAAGATTCGGAGAAAGGTTCGAAACCGAGACCATCGGGATATGAGGCTGCGGCTCTTCGACCCAGAGCCTCCCGAGAAGTCTCGGAGGCCATCTAGGAGATATCAAGTCACTCGACTTGGTTGCTCTCGCACGGCGAGCCAGGCTTCATATGCTTATCGAGGTTCGGGAATGGTTTTCTCTTAATAAGGCGATCTTATACCATACTGCGACCAATTGCATGAAGAGGAGTTGATCATCCGCGAGAAGATAGGCTATTCGAGCACTGCGGACTACAGCTCTTTAGAAGATTTAAGGACGGCAATGCTGGTCATGCTTGAATGATCGTGTCCCTTCTATAGCATTGTGCCTTTTGATGGGTCCGATCCCGATGATCGGGACCCGCCCGATGATACGAGCCCTGAAAAGCCTATTGAGGGAACTCAAGTGGAGGTGGGTGCCCAACCACGAACCACGAAGTCCCACTCAGCATCCTCCCTCCCGGTAAAGTCGGTGGTGGTACTTCTCGGGCCGCGGACCCAGAGCTTTTATTCTTTGGGAGTGCGCTTTCGAGGTAGCGCCCGGCCGAAGAGCCGACGGTCTAAGACCATTGCCAAGGCCTTAAAAAGTCAAGGAGCTCATAATAGACTTTTTGACAATGCGATCCATAAGACATGGAAGAAGTCTACTCTTGCTCAAAGTGAGGGAGATAAAGGAGGTGAGGACTTCCATTCAAAGCTGCAGCGGCTCGACTTCTCATCTATACTCACGAGATGCCCTATCCACTCAGAGAGCAGAGTTTAAAAAGCAACACGCATCGCTGGAAGCTGCCCAGAAGCAACTATTGGCAAATTTTAAGGTCGTTCACTCAGCCCATACTGAATCCATTTCTTCATTGATTCAAGCTTCAGAGCTCAGACTTGTATCCATTTAGAAAACTCTTGAAGAAAAGATAGATGCTAAGTTGCAGAATATTTAGACCTTGGTGGATTCTTTTCATAAGAAGTACAGCGATGATCTTATCACTGAGAGGAACGACCTCCACCAAAGACTTGAGACCATGCAGACAGCTCTGGATAAGTTGGCTACTGCATTCGATGGTCTGAACAAGAAAGTTCAGGTCCCTACCCCTGGCTCAGTTGATGATGCCAAAAAGGGGGAAAGAACACTGAGGGCACCAAGGGGGACCAGATCAGTACGTGGAGAAGTTGGAAGTCGATCAGCTCCCACTGACCCCCAAGGGACTCCAGGTCAGGCCCAGGGTGTCTCAGCAGCGGGTGATGTAGAGCCTGTTGAGACTGGCCCAAGCGGCTCTGGACCAAAGGATTCAGCAACCCAGACCCTTCCAGAGCATATTCAGGAGGTTGCTAGATTCGTTAAGGAGGATTCAGACGAGGAGGAAACCCCTCTACCTCCTCCAGTGGCGGGTAAAGGGAAGAAAAAGCTGAAACTCCCAACCCCACCACAAAAAGGAGCTAAAAGATATATAAGCCACGAGGAGAGAGCTCGGGGCGAACGAAAAGTTTGCCGGGAGATTCTTGAAGCAAAAGGCGCCCAACAAACCCAAGAAAGCTCCTGCAAAGGGTAAGACCAAGGTCTCGGGGGGAATGAAGGCCTGGAACTAGGCCTCCCCCAAGGAAGCTCGGGAGAATCGGCGATGAGGCCGACAAAGAGAAAGGAAGCGAACAACAACAGCGAGCGCGGGGAAAAGTCCAAGTACGGACGAGCGGGGTGATACTTCGAGGTTCCAAATCTAAATCTCAATCACCTTTGAGTTAGAAGAAGAACGGCACATTCCCTCCTAGGTCCCTTCGAAAGAACAAGAAGCTGGAGATGAAACGAGATCTCGGATCGATGGAAAGAGCCTTGGACGAACGATAGAAGCAAGGCAAATCGGAAGAAGATCGTGAAAGGCTGTGGCGGGCTAACTTAGAAGCCTTGAGGCGGGAGGCGAGAAAGAGGCTCGAGAGAGGGTACGACAAGGAAGCTGAAATTCCTTATAAATATAGGCGAAGCAGAAAGCCCAATGATTTGAAGATTCACAAATGGCCAAGGATTGACCAATGGATGCCATGGGAGCGGACTCAGAGATGGAAAACTCTCAAAGCTGAGTTTATCAATAGGTACTTTGTGCGGAGATGCGGCCCGACATGAACAAGATAAATGCCTTTGTTGAATGGCTTACGGTGAGCGATCTGAGATATATGCCGAGTCCAAAAGCCTTAGGCTGATAAGGAAGATGTCCAGGAGTCCACGTGCCCGGACCTTGCCTCCTCCACAAAAGCTTGATGGATCATTACATATTGGAGTCATAGAAGGAGAAGTCAGTAGTGCCGTCAAGGCCTTAGATCTCGATGAGTCTGACCCTGCTGATATGTTGAATATACAGAAGCTCAGGAAAGATACCTTCCAGATATATGGATTGAATCTGCCAGAAGAAAAGTCCAGAGATTTCAAGGCAAGGATCCAGCAGTTCAGGAGATAGATAGATTGCTTCTTTGTATCTTTTTTTTTCTTAGAATAGCAAGTGATGTAATGCACTGAATTTCTCATCATATATAAAACATCTTTGTTGTTCGGCCCGACAATACCTTATTGTCTTCATGGCCTTGTTTATTTAAGCTTAACACTCAGAATCACATAAGTGATTACTGACTCACATACTCACTTCTTGACATACGTATGCATGCGTTTTGCTTAGGCCGATAGATGCGTGCGTGTTAGAAGTATAAGGAAATTTATTGTAGAAGGATGTTCATGAGGAAATTGTTGTTAGATTTCTGTATAAGTTATGATATTTCTCTCCTGTATTCCCTCAGTAGTTTAGAACTTGATGAACAACTCCACTGATTCTACTTGTAATATTTGTAAGGAGTTTGTCTCTAACAGTTTGTAGTGTTAGGTTTCGGCATTATCAAGTAGGGGGAAATTGTTGGGAGATGATTCATTAGCTTAGTGCTAGTAGATTTGAATGATCCCAAAACCCTACTTTGATTGGTGAACCATTTAGTTGTAATTGTTTTGCCTGTCTTTGAGAGTTTCAGACTTTGTAGACATCCTTTCTGCATAGTTCAGGCGCTCAGTTCTGTCTGCTGACCCTTCGGTAGACTGTCAGCATCAACACCATGGAGAGGAGACTCAGTAGAGTTTGGGTGGCGGGAGCAGCATACTAAGAGGCTTTCATACTCAGTAGTGCTGGACTCAGCAGGAGCAGCATACTGAAAGGAGTAAGTGGCCCGGACTCGGCGGGAAGCGGTTCAGCTGAACTAAGAGTTGATCTTCAGTAAACCTGGACTCTGCAGGAGTATGCTACTAAACATAGATCAGACTCAGCAACGGCCAGACAGTCTCTTGACTGTCAGTAATCTTATAAGTCAAATCAGTAGAGTCATACGAGGTTTAGAGAAGTCAGCTTCGGATGCGCGCTTGAAGTTTGTTTGTCTCAACTACTTTCTACTGACCTCGACCCAATGACGAGCAGCCAACTGTCTACTTTTCGATTAAAGGCGCAAGTCAACATATTTCCGAGAAATGGAGGGAAACGACTCTGCTAAATTTCCTTGAAAGAGCCGTTAGCTACCCAAAAGAGAGTGACACATGGATCATCATCTCCAATGGATCTTTCCATGTCTCTTCTCTATAAATAGAGGGAAGAATTCAAATCAAAGATCACGCACGAACATAGAAATCAAGAACGCCACGAGCGATTACGAGCAAATTCAAACCGACTCTAGCTTTCCGCAAGAACTCCGAGAAAAAACCTTCAAGCGAAAGGCAACATTCTTGCTCGGAGGGAACTAAGCTGAATCGGATTCAAAGCCTCCAGTATCCAGTGATTGACATGAACTAAGAGTGTATACCTCATTGTTCGTCGCTCCAGAAGCCACTTCCTTGGTTCCTTCCCTCCTAACCTAAGCTCAGTTGAACCTATCCATAGCTTAGATCGAAGGAGTTCATCCTTGAACTGTTCTTTATTGTAAGGAACTCCTTCATAGTTGGAGAGTTTATCAAACGCTTTAGTTTGATATCTTATGTGAGACTTATTCGGTATAATCACTAAGACCAGTGATTGTCCAGTGCACAAACCGGCGAGATTAACTTCGGGAATTATAAAATAGCCTCCAAATCTTTTCGGGACAGTGGATGTAGGATTGTTTGATTCCAAACCACTTTAAAAATTGTTGTGTTACGTGTGCTCTGTTTTTACGTTGCATTGATTTACATTACATGCGAAAATATCTTTCAAAATCATTCAATCGTGTTTTGGCAAATCTTAAAAAGATTGCACTAATATCTTAAAACAGTTTTACTAAAAACGTTTTCTAACTTCAACTGAATTGGGCCTTCACATTTCCGCACTCTCTCGAACTCTTCTTCGAATGAGTGCGAATTCGACTTTTGTCAGCTAGCAGGCCTCAGTATAGTCAGTCACTCTGCCACGCGATTCAAAAGAGCTTATTTGGTCTACTGAACTTGTTCAACATGGCACTCTCATGAAAAGGATTGTACGCATTTAAGTTGAGAAAGTTTTTGGAGTGTATTCACCCCCCTCTACACTGAACGTTTATCTCGGGACCAACAATCATCTGCTTGGATACCATAAACCTATATCGGGTGTTCCTACGAGATAGCGGAGAATCATCTTTCTTTGAGTCCATGTGGCTACGCTTGGGATTCGCATGAAATCGAGCGCAGACACCTACAACATAAGTTATGTCAGGTCTAGTAGTAATTAGATACTCCCTCTGTCCCAACGAGCTGTGCTCGTTTTCCTTTTTAGTTTGTCCCACTCATTTGTTCCTGTTTCCAAAAAAGGCAAATTTTTACACACAATTACTCACTCTCTTTTTATGGGACCCACCACTTCACTCACATCTAACAACTCTCCTTAATCTACGTGCAAAAAAGAAATGAGCACAGCTCAATGGGACGGAGGGAGTATAATAAAGAACCAATGATTGCGCGAAATTCAGTATGGTCTATTGATACTCCCTCTTTATCAAGATCTATTTGATGTTCGTGTTCATCGGGATCTTGATTGGTTTCTTTGGATGTGCAGCCGAATTTCTGATGAGGTCTCGAGTGTATTTTCCTTGATTGATTAACGTTCCCTTCTCGATTGTTTGACTTAAAATGCGAGGAAATAATTCATCTCTCCTATCATTGACATCTCGAATTTATCCTTCATCATGTTCTCAAGCTGGCGACACATAATAACATTCTTTGATCCGAATATGATGTCATCTACATAGATCTACACAAGTAATATGTCATCGTCTACAGACGAATACTTGAATAGTGTGCGGTCTATTGTGCCTTTACGAAAACCTTTACGAAGAAGAAACTCGGACGGGGGTATCGTACCAAGCCACGGGTGCTTGTTTTAACCCGTCTGAGCCTTTTACGAGTCATACACTTGATGTCCCTCTTGAAAGCTAGGAGGTCATTCTACATAGACTTCTTCTTTGAGCACGCCATTTAGGAACGCGAGACTTCACATCCCATCGATTGCCTCCAATCTTGCAGCTGGAGTGAATGTTTCGTCGAAATCTATCCCTTCGGCTTGATAGTAGCCTTTTGCCACGAGTCTAGCTTTGTTCCTTCCTATGACGTTGTTTTCATCTCGCTTGTTCTTGAAGACCCATTTAGTTCCGATCACATGTTGATCTTGGGGTCTGTCATCGACAAGCTCCCATACTTCGCTCCTCGTGAGCGATTCGGCTCCTCTTGCATAGCAATGATCCAATCAGCATCCTTAAGTGCGTCCTCCACTGAATGAAGTTGTTCACTAGACAAGAAGCAGGAATATGGAGCACTCTCTCCCAGACATAATCTGGAACTTGTCTTTACACTTGCTGAAGGATCTCCAATAATAATATCTGAAGTGTGAGCGTCCAGCCACGATCGACGATGTTTTAACTCTTCATCGTAAACTTGTTCAACACGGATATTAGGTGATTTAGGAATTTCGGTTGTACTATTCGAGATTGAAGTAATTCGGTTACTACACTCGGGTCTGCGAGTCACGGGGTTCGGGGGCATTCAGCTCAAGAACTTCTTTTGTTCCCCCTGAATTGTTCTTCTCAGTAGAGGTCTCAGTTACCACTTGGGTTTCTTCATCGACCTAAGTTACCTGGGATTGATTCAGTTCAGTAGAATCAATGTTGTTCGGCTACGTTCTTTCTTGGTGAGATTCGATAGTCTTATCTTGATTTCCTCTTACGAATCATCATCCCAACACGTTGGATATTTTCAACATTATCCTTTAAGCTCGAGATCCTTTAGCTATTTACTGATGTCCTTAGATCTTGAATTTCAGTTTCTGCTCCTGTATTTAGTAACAAACTTATTAAAAACAACATGAGGGCTTTCCTCCACGCAAAGTGTCTAGTAGTTAAAAACTCACGAAGGCTTTGCTTGACCGGGAGTATCCTAAGAAGACTCCTGGTTTGACTTGCTATCAAAACTCTTTAGCTGGTCCTTTCCATTATTGTGGATAAAGCACGAACACCCAAAAATATTGAAATAAGAAAAGAAAGGCTTCCTGCCGTTCCATAATTCATTTGGTGTCTTTTGATGTTACTTCGTCAGTAGAGATGCGTTAGCGAGTATAACATGCGGTATGAGTTGCTTCTACCCGAGAATTTAGATGAGAGTCCCGAGTGCACGAGCGGGGGTTCTTCTTTGCTTCTTTGAGTGTCCTGTTCTTTCTCTTAGCAATCCCATTTTGTTGAGGCCTGCGTGCAGCATACGTCTCATGCTCTATGCCTTCAGCTTTGCAGAACTCTTCCACAATCGAAATCAGGAACTCAGTTCCTCTGTCTGAATGAATATTTCTGATTTCGGTGTTCTTCTCGACACTAAGCTTTTTCAGAAGTGCAGGAAACTCTATTTTGATGTCAGACTTGTTGGCAATAAGTATGGCTCATGTGTAGCGTGAGTAGTCATCAATGACCACTAAAGCATACTTCTTGCCTACGATCGTCGTCACGGGAGAGCCTGGACCGAACAAATCCATGTGCGGGAGTTGAAGGATTCCATCCGTGGAAGGTGGTGGAACTGGTGGATTTTGCTTCTTTGTTTGCTTTCCCTTCAGACATGCCTCGCACTGAGTGTCTTTGTTGAACACTTCATTCGGCAATCCTTTTACTAGAGCGTTTCTAGCTAGCTTGTTGAGCGTCTTGAAGTTGAGATGGCTGAGTCTTCTGTGCCAGAGCCACCCCTTTCTATTGTCGTTCTACGCCAGCAAGCACGCTTCAGGTTTTGCTGATTTCCAGTCAGCTACGTATATATTCTTTTTGCGCGAGCCTGATTAGACTATTTTCATTGTATATTTGTCAATGACATCACATAAACCAACTTAAAAAATTACTCTATTTAAGTTATCACAAAATTGACTAACGAGAGAGAAGATTATGTTGTAGTCCCTCAACATATGATACTCTTGGAATAGTGGTCGTTCAATGATGAGTGTTCCATAGCCTCCGGTATAGCCTTTTGCGTCATCTCCGAACTTCGATTACGGGTCCTTCTTGGTAGTATAATCCTTGATAGGCTCCTATGGTATGTCATGTGTCTTGAGGATCCTTTGTCCACGTACCGAGGGTCCTTGTGCACCTGCAAAACATAATTATATTCAGGTACCCTTTATTTTTTATTTTGGTTCTTTAGATGTTAGTTTTGGAAACCCAAATGTGTCTCACGACCCTGGTGGTCTCAGACAGTTTCTTCCCACTCTGATCAACATACTTGACCACTAGAATGTGTCTTGAGGATCCTTTGTTTATTTTTTATTTTGTTTGGGCTTGTTGTTAGCTAGCATTGCCTTAAGATTTTTCTCAGCTCCCATGTACTGCTCTGTCATCAGGTTCCTCCAGACATCGTCACTTTTCTTCAGAGTTTCATGCTCGGTGCGAAGTCCACGAGAACTTACGCTTGTAGACTCGAGTTTAGTATCCTTCGAGTCAAGTCCTTTGTTAATGCTGAGATCATATCTTCTTGTTGCTTGAGACTTGACCATCGAGAGAGTTAATTTCCTCCCACGAGTTTCAAGACAAGTCCTTCGACTCGGTAGCAACCCGACTCTCCTAAGAAAGTCTACGATTCTCCACTTTTAGGGTATCCAACTCCTGAAGAGTCTTGCGAGGCTGCGAGGCTCATCGAAATCTGCTCGTCTAGTAGTTCTTCGTAGGCAATCGAGACGTCCAAATTCTCATCTGCACCTGAAATAGTGTCTTATGTGTAGTGTGAAGACGAGTTAAATGGTGCGTGAGAGTTTACCTCATCCTCTTCTTCAGCCATTAGACACTTTTCAGCATCTTCTTCAAGCTCTAGGGCCATAAATGCCGCTTCATCGTCTGATGAATCCATGAAGGAATCGACTTCATCTGAGTCGTCTGAAAGTTCACCGACAATGTGTGCTTGATGCTTCTTGATGAACTTTTCCCTTCGAGCTTTTCGTGCTGCTCTTTCAGCTGTACTGAGCTCAGGACAGTCGTACTGGTAGTGTCCTGGCTTCTTGCAGTTGTAGCAGGTGTTGATTCTGCTTTCTTTGCTTTCATTGTCTTTCAACTGTGCAGAATCCTCATGTTTCCTGCAATCAGAAGTATGCAGTTCAGGAGTGCGCTTAGGTGTATACTTAGACTTACTCTTCTAGTCTCTGACAACTCTAGAAAGCTTTCTGTGCCGCTCCTTCTCCTTCTGATATTTGATGGCAAGTAGTGCATATCTCTGAGCTAAGCTTCCTTCTTGTAGATCGCTGGTTGAACGCTCAGTTTTGCTAGATGTGGCAGTTGCTGTGCTGACTGATGCTTTAAAGGCATGGTAAATCTGAGTGTCAGCTTCAGCTCGCTGCTTCCTTTGCGGTAGACCAAACTCGAACTCCTCAACTTTTAATTCTGAAAATATATGATCAGGAGAAACAATATCAAGATCAGAATGTCTAAGCAAAGTAGCAAAGGGAGTCCAATGTTCGTCTGGCAGTGTTCTCTAGATTTTGAGATTCATTTCTCGGTTGGAGAATGTCTTTCCCAGCTCGTTGATAGTGTTCATTAGATCCGTAAATCTGACATTGAGATCTTCAATCGTGTTACCAAGCATGAGAGACAGTCTCTCTATCTTCTGAAGTTCTAGCGCTAACTTGTTAGCTTTGATCTTCTGAGTCCCCCAACTCAGTAGCGCCAGAGCATCCCAGAGTTCCTTGGCGGACTTGCATTCCAGAACTCTTCCAAGATAAAGAGTCACTCAGGGTGGTCAATATTGCATTGCTAGCAACCCGGTCAAGGCTAAGTTTCTTCTCTTCTGGGGTGAAGAGGCTTTGGTCCTTCGGGACCTTCTTCCCGATTACCATTCCTCCTCCTTGTGCTAGATCCTGGACTTCGACACTATCGATCAGGGGTACGACATGTACATCTTCCAATACCTCTATCATGCTGTCGTGGAGGGAAGTCAGATAAGCTTCCATTATGACTTGCATTACCCCGTAGTTCTCTACTGAGAACATGGGTACCATCCTTATTCCTGACATATCAGACATTTTAAATAATGATATGAATGAAGAATGATATGTAGTGAAAACGTTTTCAGGATCCGTTCAAGTAGACCAGTTTCAGATAACAAGAGGCTTAGAGAACTCCCGCTCTGATACCAATTGTTGGTCTCGAGATAAACGTTCAGGTGTGGGGGGGGGGGGTGAATACACCTAAAAAACTTTCTCAACTTAAAACGCTAACAGTCCTATTCAGGAGAGTGCATTGCTGAACAAGTTCAGTAGACCAAGTAGATGTTCTGGATCGCGTGGATAGAGTGACTGACTATACTGAGGCCTGCTAGCTAACTGATGTCAGAATTTAGTACCGTTCAGTAAGAGTTCAGTAGAGTGCGAAAATATGTAGGCCTAATTTAGTTGAGTTTGAAAATGTTTTTATTAAACTGTTTTAGAAGGTTAGTGCATTCAGTTAAGCTTTGTTGAAACTCTGTTGAATGATTTTGTAAAGCAGTTTTCAGTATGAACAGTAATCAATGCAATAGTAAAAACAGAACACAGCGATTTTAAAATGGTTCGGATTCCTACGTCCACTGTCCTGAAAAGATCAGGATGCTATTTTATTATACTGAGTTAGTCTCAGTCGATTTGTGCATTAGACAAACACTGGCCTTGAGGATTATACTGAGCAAGTCCCAGTTTACAAGGATCAAACTGAAGTGTTTGACAAACTCTCCAACAATGAAGGAGTTCTTAATAATAAGAACATTTCAAGAATGAACTCCTTTGGGTCTAAGCTATGGATATATTCAGTAGAGCTTAGGTTAGAGGGAAGTGAACAAGAAGGCGGCTTCTATAGTGATGAATAGTGAGGAATAAACACTCTGGGTCATGTTCAATCACTTGGATACTAGAGGCGATTGATTCTAATAATCTTGGTTCCCTCGAGCAAGGATGTCGCCTTTTGCCTGAAGTGTTTCTCTGAAGTTCTTGCGGAAAGCTTAAGTTCTGTAAGTGTATTGCTCGTAATCGCTCGTTTGTGTTCTTGGTGTTTGTATTTGTGCGATTTGATTTTCCCTCTATTTATAGAGGTGAGTCATGGATAGATCCATTGGAGACGAATGATCCACGTGGCACACTCTTTGCGTAGCTAACGGCTCTTTTAAGGAATGCGGAAGAGTCTTTTCCTCCATTTACGGAAAGTTGTAAACTTGCGGCTTTTATCGAGAACTTTGACGGTATTGCTCTTCATTTGTCGAAGCGTAGAAAGTAGTTGAGACAAAGCAGGGACTTCTAGGTAGATACGGGGCGGCTTCTACGATTACCTCGTATGACTCTACGATTTAACATATAAGATCATCGACAAATAATGAGGCTGTCGGGCCGTTCTTGAGTTTGACACAGGTTGGTAGTATACTCCTGCTGAGTTTAACTCTACCGAAGGTCAACTACGAGTTCGAAAAGCTGCTCCTGTTGAGTCTAGTTCTACCGACTCCTTTCGATATCTTGCTCGTGCGAGTCCAGCCTCTGCGAGTATGAACACGTCTCGAGTATGTTGCTCTGCTTGAGTCCCGGCCTACTGAGTCTTCACTCCATGTAGTGCGAGGCGGATAGTCTCTCGAAGCAAACATAACTCTAAACTTGAACCATGCTTAAGGAATGTCTACCAGTCCGGAAACTCTCGGAGACTAAGACATAACTATTACCACTCAATGGTTCATCAATAAAACTAGGGTTTTGAGATCGGCCCAAATCTTCTAAGCGATTAATTAGTGTACTGTTGAATCACATCCCGACAGTGAGGTGGCGTGCGGTGTGACTAGCAATGATGAACATGTTCTTCGCAATCCAAAAACCTAAGTTGACCTTTCGGCCGGCATGCATGGACCATGAGAAATAAAGTTCATTAGCCGTCACCTTATCAAAGGCCGTAATCTTACCGGTTAAGTTATGGACGATGTATTGATGGCAAAGGCGAAGAGCCGGATCCTCAATATAGCTAACATACGAACCCAAGGTTTGAAACTCCTCTGGGTCACTCGGGGCTAAAAGCCTTCATACATTAATCGAGCCAATATATTGGGGATCCTTGTTCGGCATGCAATGGGCACCTATCTCAAACCTTAACTCAAGAAAATGATCAAAACAAGTGATGCCTAGCCTAGCTCTCCATTCGGGCAAAGAGAGATGATAATGATTTCCAAACAAGCGAAATGTGATGCATGGCACATACAAATCCTTATCAAACTCGAAATTGAACGTATCAAAGAACTCCCTAGCCACCTCTTTATAACATGCATAATGATGTGACTCCAACAACAAAGACAAACCAATTCGATCGAAATAAGTATAGAAAGGAATGATGTTACCCATTCGGCGATGGAAGTCGCGGTCGAGAAGTCGTCCGCTCCGGAACTCCTTTCCTTCACGCTCCAAGTTGCGGTCGTCCAAGTATTCTATCACAAAATAGGAGAGGGCAGCGATGGCTTTGGGCGTGTCCAAGTGAATAATTTTATAGTTTCTGTACACATTCTCTTGTGGGAAAGCAGACGAGGAGTCGGAGTCAGCTAGAGATAGTCCGCTCAAGTTGAAATCGCCATCGTAGACGCCGTTATGATCATCAGACGCGTAGTCCAAATCTTCCTCTTTACTCGGCAAGTCACCGCGAAGACTTTCCTCCTAATTTATTCCCCTGTAATATTGTGGTGGCGGTTGTGTATGTTTCTCTTCAACGAACGACATCCACTCATATATCGTTTGAGAAGAAACAGGCGGTTAGGAGGATGACGCTCCATCCGCGTAGGTGGTGGACTTGCGTGCCCTAGAGCGATGACTTTGAGGCGGTGAAGGCTGCAGTATAGGTTTCAGAGAAGTCTCGGGGGTTGCTTCGGGCGTATCTTCGAAAACAACCGCTCGTGGAAGTTGAGTCGATTCGTGGATGGTGGTGCCCGCATGACTCCGTAACCATCTCCTTCGTAGTTTTGGCGGAGATGATAATTCCTTGACGAAACGAGATGGCGGGTCTTGTTCTTCATCTTCCGGCACTGAGTCGGGTGCGTATTGGGCGTAGTCGAACACCGGCGATTGGAGAACGGTATTTGTTGCAGGGGTACGGAGGCATGGTGGGCTGCAGCAGCATTCCGGCGACGTTGGGTCTTCGGGTCAGCTTGAACGGTGGCAAAGCGGCGGGGCTGCGGCGAGCCCAGTCTTCTTCTTTGGTGGCATGATGGTTTGCTTGTGCAGTTGAGAGGGTGGTGGTGATGGATGTTGAAGAGTTTTAAAGAGAGAAAGTGGAGGGAGGCAGGAGTTTAGAGTGAAGGGGAGTTGAATAGTATCAAGTGGCTAGGGTTTCAAGATCCTCCCCCTTTTTATAGAAGAAGAATTTTCACTTTGATCCCTCTACTTGCACAATTAAGACAATGACCCCACCTTCTTGCAAATGAGTCCACAACTTTTGATCAATTCAATTGACCCCAACAAAACTTCCTTCTTGTAAATCAACCCCTTTAGAACCTTGAAAACTTCAATTGGGTCCTCAAAACTTTTTGAAATTGCAAGTTGGTCCCTCAAACTTCTTCTCTTCGAAATCCACCACAAAAATTGTATCTCCTTACACTTAACCAAAAATCTGAAAAATTAGAAGAAAAACACCAAGCATAAAATCGGAAAAAAAACAAAGAACAAAACAAATACAAAAATAATTGAAAAATGCGGGTTGCCTGTCGGTAGCGCCTCTCTTTAGAGTCTTCGACTAGACCTCCTTTTCTAAGAGTTAAACGAAAGAGGGATTGGACAAGCCTTGCTCGTCCATATCTTCCATCATGGTAGCGGCATGGTAAATTTTAAGGTGATGGCCATTGATGGTGAAAGCTTCGTCGAAGCTGAGTGAGACAAGTTGCCCGGTTCTAATTTCTTGAACGAATGGCCTTATCATGCCATGCCTTAGTACGATCTTTATAACGCATTGCCGCTTCGTGCGAATCCATCTCGATCTCCTCCGGCTCTTGAAGGCGATATTTTCTCTCCTTAGCACATTCGGTGGGTCCATGTAGATTTTCTTGGCTGCCCACCAAGCTTTGTGCTCCGGTTACCTGAACGAGATGACATATAAGGAGACATTAGAGAGGAGTTTCATAGGCATGTCGATAGGCCTATAAGGCGTCATCCGGACTCGTACTCCAATCCATTCTTGATGGATTGACCGTCTTCTCCAATATAGACTTAATTTCTCGATTGGACACTCCGGCTTGCCTATTCATTTGAGGATGGTAAGCGGTAGAAACCCAGGAGAGCTACTCCATACTTCTTCATCAATGATTCTATTATGTGGTTGCAAAAGTGAGTATCTTGCTCACTTATTAAGGCTTAGGTACGTCAAATCTGCAAAATATGTTAGTACGAAGAAATCCTGCAACCACTTTAGAATCATTAGTCTTTGTAGCTTTCGCCTCGAACCACTTAGAAACGTAATCAATGGCAAGTAAAATGTACACATTACCATTTGAATTAGGAAACGGACCCATGAAATCCATCCCCTATACATCGAAAATTTCACAAAATCTTAAAGGCTTTCGGTGCATTTCATCTCTCATGGATATATTTCCGATAATTTGACAACGTGTACAAAACTTACAGTAATTATAGGCGTCGAAGTGCAGTCTCAACCAAAAGAATCCCGCATCCAACACTTTCCTTGTGTAGTGGTATAAGATATCTCCTTGTTATTCTTCGGGAATGCACATACGAATCACTTGATCGACTACCATTTTCCAAAGGATTAGGGACTCCCAAAAATACTGCTTGCACTCGCTTTTCAGCTTTGCATTTTGAGCATGAGTAAACTCGGGTGGAAGCTGCTTAGATGTCAAGTAATTCATAATATTAGCAAACCAAGGTAAATTAGAATCCTTACCCACAACGTTTAACTGTTGTGACTCGGTGGTGTCTTGCTTGGCCAACTGAGACACTTCCCAGACTTCTATTGCAAAATATTGTTCCTGCAGCCTAGCAAGGCTGGAAACAGTCTCTAGAATAACATATAAACGTTCTTCGGGAAAAGTCTCATTGATTGGCTCCCCATCGTCTTCTTAATTTAATCAGCTTAAGTGATCCGCCACATGATTTTCAGCACCTTTTGTGTCCTTCACCTCCCAATCGAATTCTTGTAGAAGTAGAATCCATCGGATAAGTCTTTGCTTTGATTCTTTCTTCGCTAGGAGATGCTTGGCAGTAGCGTGATGGTATACATGATTATCTTCGAGCGAGTAAATAAGAGCGATCTTTGTCAAATGCAAAAACTATTGTCATTAGCTCCTTCTATGTGGTGGAATAGTTTTATTGAGCCGGATTCAATGTCTTTGATGCATAATAAATCACGTGGCTCTCCTTTCGGTTTTACGCATGATGTTGCTCCATTGCCCGACAGAAGCATCACACATAATTTCAAAGGGCTTATTCCAATCCGTGGCTGCATCGGCTGGAGCTTTTATGAGCTTATCTATTAGGAGGGTAAAGGCCTCCTTACACTTAGCATCAAAATCGAACTTGACTCTTCTTGAAGTAGCCTTGTCAACGGTTGAGCAATCTTTACGACATCCTTGATAGAAACCAGCGTGCCCAGGGAAACCACGGATTTTATTAGGCATCGTGGGGTATTGAAACTTCACGATGGACTCCACATAAGCACTTATCGACTTCGATTCCTCTCTTTGAAATGACGTGACCGAGCACAATCCCTTCGGTCACCATGAAATGGCATTTCTTGTAATTCAACACCAAATTCTTCTCTACACACTGGGTTACAACTTTATCTAGGTTCTTCATGCACGAAGTGTAAGAGTCACCGTAGACGGTGAAGTTGTTCATGAAAACCTCTATGCAATTCTCGATAAAGTCTGAGAATATGCTCATCATATACCTTCGAAAGGTTCCAGTCGCATTACATAATCCGAACGATATTCGGCGGTAGGCAAACGTTCCATATGGACAAGGGAACATCGTCTTGTCTTGATCCACATCTCACACATAGATTTGGAAATAGTGACTATATCAGTAAAAAAAGCTAAAATATACTTGCCCCGTAAGTCTCTCGAGCATTTGATCGAAAAAGGAAGTAGGAAGTGATCCTTACGTGTAGCCGAATTGAGCTTTGATAATCGATGCGCATGCGCCATCCCATTACTAAACATACCGGAACCAACTCGTTCTTCTCATTCTCAACCACTTGGAATCCGAACTTCTTCGGCACGACGTGAATGGGACTCACCCAATTACTATCTGATATGGGATAGATAATACCCATTGACAATAACTTTAACACTTCTTTTAGCATGACCTCCCGCATGTTCTGATTGAGTTTCCTTTGATGATCGTGGAAGGGCTTGCTATCGGGCACCGTAAGAATAGAATGCTCGTAAACATCAGGACTTATGCCCGTGATGTCGGCTAAAGTCCATCCGATGGCCTTCTTATGCTTCCTCAAAACTTCAAGCAATGCCTTTTCTTGGTTTCCATCAAGCTCCTTGTTGATGATGACGGGCAGCATCTCATTATCTCCGAGATAAGCATACTTTAGATGTGTGGGAACCTGTTTTAGTTCCAGCTTCGGAGCCTTGACGAGTATTGGTCCCGAGTCAAACGTTCAGGTGTAGGGGGGGTGAATACACCTGAAAACCTTTTTCTAAAACTTGAACGCGAACAGTCCGATTATGGAGATTGTCTTCTGAATGAATTTAGTAGACCAGACAAGCTGCACTGGATCGCGTGGACAGAGTGACTGACTATGCGAGGTGCGCTAGGCGGCGATGTCCGAATTCAGTACCGTTCAGTAGAAGTTCAGTAGCATGCAGAATTGTGTAGGCCCGATTCAGTTTGGATTGAAAATGTTATTAACTAAAACTGTTTCAGTAGATTAGTGCACTCAGTTAAGCTTTTTACTGAAACTCTGTTGAATGATTTTGTAAATAGTTTTCAGATTGAACAGTAAATCAATGCAACAGTAAATGACACAGCGACTTTTAAAGTGGTTCGGATATCCAAAATCCTACGTCCACTGTCCTGAACAAGGCAGGTCGCTATTTTATTATAATGTGTTAGTCTCAGTCGGTTTGTACACATGACAAACACAGCCTTGTGATTATACTGAGCAAATCTCAGTTTACAAAGTCAAACAAAATAAGTTTGAATGATCTCCAATAATGAAGGAGTTCTTAACAACAAGAACAGTTCAAGAGATGAACTCCTTCGGTTCTAGGCTATAGATAAGTTCAGTTGAGCTTAGGTGAGAGGGAAAGGGAACAAGAAAGGGATTATAGAGTGAAGAACAATGAGGAATAATCTCTCTGGGTTCGTGTCCTTTGACTTAGATGCTAGAGGCTTTGATTCTATGAAATCTTGGGTTCCTTATAGGAGTATGAGTGCTTTTGCGGTTGGTTGTTTTCTTTGCAATTCGTCGTGCAAAGCTTGAGTTCTTATTTGTCCAATGCTCGTATGTTCCCTAGAGGAGTATGAGTGCTTTTTGCTTTGATCTTCTGAGTCCTCCGACTCTATAGCGCTAGAGTGTCCCAGAGTTCCTTTCTTGTTTTGATCTTCTGAGTCCCCCGACTCTCTGCAATTCATCGTGGAAAGCTTGAGTTCTTGCAGTCCTGAACTCTTCCGAGATAGGACTCACTCAGGGTGGTCAGTATGGCATTTCTGGCAACCCGGTCTAAGTTGTGATGCTTCTTCTCCTCAGGGGTAAAAAGGCTTCTATCTTTGGGGATCTTCTTCCCGGTCTCCATGCCGCCTCCTTGTGCTGGATCCTGGATTTCGACACTATCAATCATCGGAACGATAGGCCCGTCTTCCAGTACCTCTATCATGCTGTCGTGGAGGGAAGTCAGATGTGCCTCCATTCTGACTCGCCATACCCCGTAGTTCTCTACTGAGAACATGGGTACTATCCTGATGCCGGGCATATCAGATATTGAAAATTGTGATATGAATGAAGAATGATATGCAGTGAAAACATTTTCAAGATCCGTTCAAGTAGACCAGTTTCAGAAAACCAAAGTCTTCAAGAACTCCCGCTCTGATTGCAATTGTTGGTCCTGTGATAAACATTCAGGTGTAGGGGGTGAATACACCTGAAAACTTTCTCAACTTAAAACGCGAACAGTCCCTTTCAGGAAAAGATGTCGTACTGAACAGGTTCAGTAGACCAGATAAGCTGTTTTGAATCGTGTGGCAGAGTGACTGACTTCACTGAGGCCTGCTAGCTGACTTAGGTCAGAATTCAGTACCGTTCAATTGAAGTTCAGTAGAGTGCGGAAATGTGTAGTCCCAAATTCAGTTGAGTTAGAAAACGTTTTTAAGAAAACTATCTTAGTATATTAGTGCAATCTTTTAAGCTTTGCTGAAACACGGTTGAATGATTTTGAAAGATACTTTCAATATGAACAGTCATCAATGCAACAGTAAGAACCGAGCACACATAACACAGAGATTTTTAAAGTGGTTCGGATCCAACAATCCTACGTCCACTGTCCCAAAAAGATCAGGAGGCTATTTTATTATACTGATTTAGTCTCAGTCGGTTTGTGCACTGGACAAACACTGGTCTTGAGATTTGTACTGAGCAAGTCTCAGTTTACAACGTATCAAACTTAAGTGTTTGACAAACTCTCCAACTAGAAGGAGTTCTTTACAATAAAGAACAGTTCAGGGATGAACTCCTTCGGTCTAAGCTATGGATAGGTTCAGCTGAGCTTAGGTTAGAGGGAAGGGAACAAGAGAGTGGCTTCTAGAGCGACGAACGGTTAAGTATAAACTCTGGGTTCATATTCGGTCGCTTGGATATTAGAGGCTTATGATCTAATTCAGCTCGGTTCCCTTTGAGCAAGTATGTCGCCTTTCGCTGGGAATAACTCTTTGAAGTTCTTGCGAAAAGCTTTAAGTCGATTCTGAGTTGCTCGTAAATTCTCGTGTGTTCTTGGTTTTCTAGGTGAGCTTCGATTTGAAATCTTCCCTCTATTTATAGATGAGAAACATGGAAAGATCCATTGGAGACGACGATCCATGCGTCTCTCTCTTTTGGGTAGCTAACGGCTCTTTCAAAGTAGGTGACAGAGTCCTTTCCCTCCATTTCCGGAAAGATGTTGACTTGCAGCTTTAATCAGAAAGTAGACAGCTGGCTGCTTGTCATTGGTCGAGGGTGAAGAAAGTAGGTGAGGCAAACAGATTTCAAGGCAGATCTGAAGCTGACTTCTCTATACCTCGTATGACTCTACTGATTTGACTTATAAAATCTCTAACAATCAAGAGACTGTCTGGCCGTTGCTGAGTCTGATCTATGTTCAGTAGCATACTCCTCCTGAGTTCAGCTCTACTGAAGATCAACTCTGAGTTCAGTGAACTACTCCTGTTGAGTTCAGTTCCACTGACTCCTTTTAGTATACTGCTCCTGCAGAGTCCAGTACTACTAAGTCTTCTTCTCATGGTACTGAGGCTAATAGTCTGCTGAAGAACCAGCGGACAGAATTGAGTGCCTGAACCTTGTAGGAAGGGTGTCTACTAAGTCTGAAACTCTCAGAGACAGAACAAAACAAATACAACTGAATGGTTCATCAGTCAAAGTAGGGTTTTGGGATCATCCAAATCAACTGAGCACTAGGCTACTGAATCATCTCCCAACAATTTCCCCCTATTTGATGATGCCAAAACCTAACACTACAAACTGTCAGAAATAAACTCCTTACAAATATTACAAGTAGAATCAGTGGAGTTGTTCTTCAAGTTCTATACCACTGAGGGAGTACAGGGAAGAACTATCAGAACCTATACAGAAATCTAACAACAATTTCCCCTTTTCTAACAACAATTTCCCCCTATAAATCTTATACAAGAAGGAATCTATCAATCTAAGTAAAAACAGATAGACACAAATAAATTCAGTAAGTTTGTGAGTTAGTAATCACTTAGGTGATTCTGAGTGTTAAGCATAAATGAACAAGGCCATGAAGACAATAAGATATTGTCGGGCCGAACAACAATGATATTTTATATATGGGAATATTCAGTACATTACATCAGTTGCTATTCTAGAAAACAGAAAACAAGATACAAAGAAGCTAACATCTATCTTATGAAGCTGGCTGGATCCGCGCTTTGAAATCTCCCGGACTTCTCTTGAGCAACGACAATCCATACATTACGAACGTGTCTCTTTTAAGCTTACGTATCTTCGGCATATCGGTAGGATCGACTCATCAAGATCATGGGCTTAGGACCGCACTTCGACCTCTCCTTCAATGACTCCAACATGCAATGATCCATCGAGCTTCTGTGGAGGGGGCAGAGGTCTAGGGGTTGGGACTCTGACATCTATCTTCTCAGCTAGGGCTTTCTGAACTCTGGTATATATCTCAGGGTCGCTTTTCAGAAGCCACTCAGCAAAAGATGTAGCCTTGTGCATGTCAGGCCAGTACCTCCAGATCTAATACCTCTTTATAAAATCAGCTTTGAGCGTTTCCCACCTCTGAGTCTGTTCCCATGGCATCCATGTATCAATTCTCGGCCATTGGTGAATCTTGAGATTAGTAGGCTTCCTGAGTCTTCTGTATTTGTAGGGAATTTCAGCTTTCTCAGGAACCCTCTCTCTTGCCTCTTTCTCAGTCCTGATCCTTAGAACTTCTAGATCTGCGAGTCTGAGCTTCTCTTTGGCTTCACTGATCTGACGAGCTTCAGCACCTTTGTCTAGGTACCTTTCCATCAAGTCCTATATTTCTTGCATTTCTTGTTCTTGGGCTTTAGAAGGGGCATATAATGGAACATGCTCTTGCTCTTCTTCTGACTCAGCAGGTGTTAGTGATTTTGACTTTGTTCCACCCTGCTGACCAGTCTGCTGCTGCTGTTGTTCCTCTTCTTTCTCTTTATCAGCTTCATCACTGATTTTCAGTTTCCTAGGGGGTGCCCTCATTCCAGGCTTCCTTCCCCCTTGGACTTTAGTCTTGCCCTTGGAAGGCGCTTTCTTAGGCTTGTTAGCAACCTCTGCTTCAGCTATCTCCCTGGAAAGCTTTTCATCACCTTCAATCTAAGCTCTTTCCTCAGGGGTTATAAATCTTTTCGTTCCTTTTTTCGGTGGGGTTGGGAGTTTCAGAATTTTCTTCCCCTTACCTGCCACCGGAAGAGGCAGAGGAGTTTCCTCCTCATCAGAATCCTCCTCAGCATATTCAGCAACCTCCTTGATGATTTCACTTGGAGTTTGGGTTGCTGAGTCTCTAGGTCCTGAGCCGCTTAGGCCGGTCTCAGCAGGCACTACATCTCCTGCTGCTGAGACACCCTGGGCCTGACCTTGGGAATCAGTGGGAGCAGATTGCCCTTCAGACGCTCCCCTGACTGACCTGGTTCCCCTTGGTGCCTTTGGTATCCTTACCCTTTCCCCATTTTTGGCATCATCAATTGGGCCAAGGGTAGGTACCTGCACCTTCTTATTCAGACTCTCATACGCAGTCGCCAGCTGATCCAAAGTTGTCTGTAGTTTCTCGAGTCGTTCGTGGAGTTCATTCCTCTCGTCAGTAAGTTCTTCGCCATATTTCTTATGGGAAGACTCCACGACGGTCTGAATTGTTTGCAACTTCTGATCCATCTTCTCTTCCAAAGCCTTCTGAATATTCTGGAGTTGGAGTTCTGAGGCCTGACTCATGGAAGAGATGGATTCAGTATGGGCTGACTGGGCTGCTTGATAATCTTCAAGAAGTTTCTTCTGAGCAGCTTCCATCAGTTTCTGTTGCTTTTTGAACTCGGCTCGCTGAGTGGATAAGGCGTCTATCAGTATTATAGAGAAATCCGGAGGTGGAGTGTTCTGAATAGAAGTACGGAGCTGTAGATACATGCATTTAATGCACCGTAGAGTTCAGCATACTAAGCATAGAATGTCGTGTATTAAATGTAAACAGTTACATTAAATGACATTTTCTAAGGCATTGAATACGAAGATGAATCTGAATCATTAATGCATAAATATTTCATTGGCTACTGAGTAGAGATACACAAACCAGTCAGCTAAACATCATAGTCAGCTGACACCTCGTGTAGATGGTTGCTGAATCTCTATATGCTGAATAAGTTCAGTATCAAGAGTGAACATTCCCCCTTGCTGAATGCTCCTCTCTTGAATCTACTTACTGACTGGAGTCAGTAGGGTCCAGCAGACCTAACTCTACTGAAAGTTCTCTGAATCTTGCTTCAGCTAGAGGCGTGGTCAGAATATCTACCCTTTGATGGTCAGTATGGATCTTCTCCATCCTGATATCCTTCTTTTCGACATGATCACGAATGAAGTGGTGTGATGTCCACATGCTTGCACCTAGTATGGAGTACATGGTTCTGAGTGATTGCAATCACACTGGAGCTGTCGTAGAAGATTGGCACTTCATTACGAATTACGTTATAGTGGCGTAGCGCTTGTCTCGCCTAAAGGATTTGGGGCGCAACAACTTCAGGCAGCCATGTATTCATCTTACGTAGTTGACGTCGCTACGAATCTTTGTTTCTTTGAAAACCATGAGATTAGCTTACTGCCAAGGAACTGACAAGGTCCAGAAGTTGACTTTCGGTCAATCCTGCAACCTGCATAGTCAGCATCAGAATAATCAGCTAGTTCCATAATATCATCTGCTGGATACCATAAACCTATGTCAAGTGTTCCTCTGAGATAACGGAGAATCTTCTTTGCTTAGTGCATATGGCTCTGCTTAGGATTCGCCTGAAATCGAGCGCAGGCACCTACAGCATAAGTTATGTCAGGTCGAGTAGAAGTTAGATATAATAATAAACCAATAATAGCACGAAATTCAGTATGGTCTACTGATACTCCCTCTTTATCAAGATCAATTTTCATATTCGTGTTCATCGGGATCTTGATTGGTTTGCCGGATTTGCAACCAAATTTCTTGATGAGGTCTCGAGTGTATTTGCCTTGATTGATGAATGTTCCCTTCTCAGATTGTTTGACTTGAAAATCGAGGAAATAATTCATCTCTCCCATCATCGACATCTCGAACTTATCCTTCATCATTTTCTCAAACTGTTGACACATGATGACGTTCTTTGATCTAAATATTATATCATCTACGTAGATCTGCACAAGTAAGATGTCGTCTTCCAATCGAATGCTGAATAATGTGCGGTCTACTGTGCCCTTGTGAAAACCTTTCTGAAGAAGAAACTCAGACAGGGTATCGTACCAAGCCCTGGGTGCTTGTTTTAACCCATATAGAGCCTTTCTAAGTCTGTAGACCTGATGTCCCTACCGAAAGCCGGGAGGCTATTCTACATAGACTTCTTCTTTCAGCACGTCGTTCAGGAACGCAGACTTCACATCCATTTGATAAACTCTGAATCGCTGATGTGTTGCGTAGGCTAGGAATAGTCTGATTGCCTCCAATCTTGCAACTGGAGAGAAAGTTTCGTCGAAATCTATCCCTTCGGATTGACAGTAGCCTTTTGCCACGAGTCTCGCTTTGTTCCTTACTATGACGTTGTTTTCATCTCGCTTGTTCTTGAAGACCGATTAAGTTCCGATCACGTGTTGACGTCGGGGTCTGTCAACAAGCTTCCATACTTCGTTTCTCGCGAACTGGTTCAGCTCCTCCTGCATAGCTATGATGTAATTAGCATCCTTAAGTGCATCCTCAACTGACTGAGATTCTTCAGTAGAAAAGAAGCAGGAATATAATGCACTTTCTCCCTAACAAAATATGGTTCTTGTCTTTATACTAGCTGAAGGATCTCGAATAATCAAGTCAGAAGTGTGAGCGTCCAGCCACGATCGACGATGTTTCAACTCTTCATCTGAAATTTGTTCAACACAGATAGTAGGTGAATTAGGCATTTCAGTTGTAGTATTCTGAGATTGAAGTTAGTTACGAGAGTTGGGTCTACTGAGTCACCAGGTTCAGGAGCATTCAGCTCAGGAACTTCATTTGTTCCCCTAAATTATTATCCTCAGTAGAGGTCTCAGTTACCACATGGATTTCTTCATCGACCTGAGTTACCTGGGATTGACTCTGTTCAGTAGAGTCAATTTGTTCAGCTACTTCTGCTGCTGGCTGAGATTCAGTAGTCTTATCTTCAGTTTCCTCTTCTGAATCATCATCCCAACATAGTTGGATCCTTTCAAGCATTCAAGATAAATCCAGCGAAGAACTTGCTCAATAGAATACTCTTAGTTCTTCTCTCTAGAGTTCTTTAGATCCCTCTTCTCTGGCTAAGCTCAAAAGTTCATATCTATAACTTAGATTCTCGAAGGAGTTCACTTTTAGTGATTGTTCTTACTGTAAGAACTCCTTCTAGTTGGAGAAATTCCCCTCCCCTTCAAACCTCGGTTTGATTTGTAAAAGTCGCTAAGGACTATAACTTAGAAGGGTTTGTCCAGTGCACAGATACCTTGCTGAGGCTTGCTCAGATTAATCAACAAGACCTCCTGTTCAGCAGGACCGTGGACGTAGGATCTTGCGTATCCGAACCATGTTAAAAATTGCTTGTGTTGTTTACTGTTTTATTGCATTGCATACAAACTGCTTACAAAATCATATCTTGCATAAAACGTATTCATAAAGTGCACTAGCCAAAACTGTTTGACTTGTGAAAATCACGTTTTCAACTGAGATGAATCTCTGGGCCCCACACTCTTATCCGCACTAAGTCTACGACTGAGAATCAACCATTGACAAAAGTCAGTAGGAGAGACTCAGTAGTTGGCTCACTCTCTGACCCGCGATCGAAGGTTACTATTTGGCATTGTTCATCAGTTGCATCCAACAGCTCAAATGTCCTTCGCGTTTGAGAAAACAAACAGTACTCAAGTGTATTCACCCCCGCCCCCTCTACACTTGACTCTCGTCTCCGGACCAACAATTGGTATCAAAGCCTTGGTGTTCTTCTGATCATCGGTTCTGTAACTACTAGTCTTCTCGAACAGATCCTGAAAACGTTTTTCTCTGCACAGGCATCTCTTCATACATCCTTATACTCTTACCCATAATGTCTGATATGTCAGGTATTAGGATGGTGCCAATGTTCTCAATAGAGAACTATATGGTATGGCGTGTGAGAATGGAGGCGCACCTAACATCGCTGCATGACAACATGACGGATGTCCTCGAGACAGGACCCATCATTCCCATGTTCGACAGCGTACAATTTGCAGCTGCGGGAGATATAGGAGCACAAACTGGTGCTAAAGTCGCAAAAGACAAATCAGCCTTCACGCCAGAAGAGAAAAAGCTGCACAACCTCGACCGAGTTGCGCGTAATACAATCTTGACTACGCTCAGTGATTCACACCTCGGGAGGGTGCAAGACTGCAAAACGGCAAAGGAACTTTGGGACGCCCTGGTTGTACTGAGCCAAGGAACCCCGCAGATCAAGGAAAACAAGCTTGAACTAGAGCTACAGAAGTTCGATACATTTGCTATGGAGCCCAACGAGACCATTGACGAGCTAAGTGTCAGATTCACTAATCAGATCAATGTGATCAACAGGCTGGGGAGGACGTTCATGAACAAAGAGATGAACACGAAGATCCTGAGAGCGCTACCTCGACTGAAGTGGCTTCCTTTTGCTACTTATTTACATTGCTCATATCTTAATGCTCTAACTCCTGATGTTATCTTTTCAGAATTAAAAACAGAGGAATTTGAGCACAGCCTACCCCAACGATGTTCCAGTGCTCCAGCTGACACACAGATTGATCATGCTTTCAAAGCAACAGTCATCAAAACTGGAGTCAAACCCATTTCTTTCAGCAAGGCAGTGGCCACGATAGAAGCAAAGTCCTCTGAGACATCTGGCACTGACCAACTTGCGCTTATGGCTCTCAAATATCAAAGAGAAAAAGAGAGAGTCAGAAAGCTGAAGAAATATCACAGAGATTCTCCCTCAGGTAAGAAAGATTATCGAAAAAGGGAAGAATCTAAATCAACCACTGATTGCAGGAACACAGAACCTGCTGCGAGTCCATCCAACGACTCAGCTGGAAAAAGCAGCAGAACGTCTATTTGTTACAACTGCAAGAAAGAGGGACACTATCAGTACGACTGTCCCGAACTCTTAGTTGTTCAAAGAGCAGAACGGCATGCCAGACGAGAAAAATTTGCCCAAAGGAGGCAGACCTATATCATCGGAGAGATATCTGATGACTCAATCGAAGAAGATACATTCATGTATTCTTCTGAAGATGAAGATGCATTTGTCGCCATTGAGGTCGGAGAGACAGATCCTGAATCAGCTGCAGAATACTGTCTGATGGCCGGAGAAGAGGCTGAGGTAAATTCTAAACTAAATATAACCTCTTCTTCACACAGCACACACGACACGTGCTCGGTCACAGATGAACCTCTAGACGTGGTACAAGCCTATAATGATCTACTAGAGGAGCAGATTCAGCTCAGCAGAGAGTTCAGCAGAACCATTCAGGAACTGGAACAGGTAAAGGCTGAGAATCAGAGACTTTCTTCTGATTGTCAGGTCTCTACTGATTCAGAGAATCTAGTTGTGAGACTTAAGGAAGAGATTAAATCTCTTATGACTACGTCTCAGCTCCAAGAAACTCAGATATCAGTTCTGACCAAGGACAATTCTGAGAAAGATACTGAGATAGCCGACTCAGTCAGAAGCTCGCAGAAGTTGAAACGGATTATGAATCACTACGAAGAAGTGATGAGGTCTGGCGAGGACTGATGATTGAATAGTACCTTGGAGCTAAGGAGAAGTTGGAAAGCATGCTTAGAGCTCAAAGGCCAACGGTCATGAAAGAAGGACTTGACTATACTCATGAAGCTTCCACTTCAACATCAAAAAGCTCAGAAATACTGGCTGATAGGTTCGTCAGAGGGAAAGTTCAGGCTACTGACTCAACACCTCAGGCGAAGAACAAACAGAAGATGATTGCACCTCAACCGAGCAACAAGAAGCTATTGACCAGAGGTTCTAGCCCCAGGACACCACGATCAAATTCAGGGGGAACCAAGAAGGTCAGATGGGCAGAGCAGTACGGTGAACCACTATATGAGCATCCAGCACAGTATGGTTCGTACTACTATGAGCCCAGGGTCAAGAGGAGCACACAGCCTAAGAAGAAGAAAGCTCCTGAACCCAAAACTGCCAGAAAGTCAGTATCTCCAAGTCCTGTGGAGAAGAAAGCTGACAAGGTTCAAAAGAAGAAGTCTCAGACTTCTAAGGTCTCGAGACAAATCTGGGTTTCAAAATCACCCACTAACACCTAAGGACCCAAACTGCACCAAAGGGTACCTAAAACTGTTTCTGTTTTGCAGGTGCGTAAGGACCCTTGGATAGTGGACAGCGGCTGCTCGAGACACATGACTTATCAAAAGAGCTTGCTGACCAACTACGTACAAGAAGATGGTCCCAGAATTGAGTTTGGTGACAACTCTAAAGGATATACAAGGGGATACGGAACACTGAATATTGGGACTGCTTTAGTTCCAAGAGTAACATATGTTGAAGGACTTCAACATAATCTCCTTTCTGTCAGTCAATTCTGTGACAATCCGAATAGAGTTATCTTTGACGCTGGTTTATGTGATGTTGTTGACAAATCTACAGGGAAAACAGTGTTATCAGGCTCGCGGAGAAAGAATATCTATGTTGTAAACTGGAAAACCGCAGAACCTGAGGCTTGCTTACTCGCACGGACAAAATCTAGTGACAAGGCAGGATGGCTGTGGCACAAGAGACTTAGTCACCTAAACTTCAAGACTATGAACAAGCTAGCCAAGAACTCTAAAGTCAGAGGACTGCCCAATGAATCGTTTATCAAAGACAGAAACTGTGAAGCATGCTTGAAGGGAAAGCAAACAAAGAACAACAATCTACCAATTTCGTCACCTTCCACTGATGGAATCCTTCAACTGCTACACATGGACTTATTTGGGCCAGTCTCTCCAGTGACTATAAGAGGCAAGAAGTATGCCCTCGTCATTATTGACGATTATTCAAGATATATGTGGGTCATCTTCATAGCCAACAAATCTGATGTCATGACTGAGTTACCAAAGCTGCTGAAGAAGCTCATCGTGGAAAAGGACATCAAGGTTCAGAGAATTCGCTCAGACAGAGGAACAGAATTTCTCAACTCAGTAGTTAAGGAGTACTGCGAAAAGGAGGGAATTAAGCACGAGACATCAGCAACTTGCACCCCTCAGCAGAACGGACTTGCTGAACGTAAAAATAGAACACTTAAGGAAGCAGCAAGAACCCTCCTAGCAGACTCTAGACTACCCTCGAAGTTCTGGGCTGATGCTACTGACACCGCCTGCTACACTCAGAATCGCTCACTACTAACACAGCAACACATGAAAACACCTTACGAACTATGGAAAGGGAGAATTCCTTCTATTTCTCATTTTCATATTTTTGGTTGTCCTTGCTTTATCCACAATAATGGGAAAGATCAGTTGAAGGTCTTCGATAGCAAATCTGATCAAGGAGTATTCTTAGGATACCCTCGAGTCAGTAAAGCCTTCAGAGTCTTTAACTATCGGACTCTTTGCGTGGAGGAAAGCCCTCATGCTGTATTTGATGAGTTTGTTACTGAGGACAGGAAATCTAAAAAGACAAATACTTAAGATGTCAGCAGCAAGCTACAGGATCTCGTACTAAACGACAAAGCCGAAAAGATCCAGCATTGTTGGGATGATGAGTTAGACGATGAGGAAATTCAGACCCATCCCACAGGCAATGTAGATGACCTGGTTGATTCTACTGAACAGGATCAACATCAGGTAACAACGGTCGATGAGGAAGCCCCAGTGGTAACTGAGACCTCTACTGAGAATATAAACTCAGGGGGAACAACTATTGTTCCTGAGTTAAATGCCCCTGAACCTGGAAACTCAGTAGATCCTAACCTTCTTACTGAATTGCTACAGTCACAGAACAGCACGACTGAAATTCCTAACACACCTGTTGACTATGCAGAAGTAGTATCAGAAGAAGAAGCCAGACTCAGACGTTCATGCCTTGACGCTCACTCATCTGATCTTATCATTGGAGATCCATCAAAAACAATCAGGATGAGATCTAGATTAAGTCAAGGAGAAAGCTCACTTTATTCTTGTTTCTTGTCCACAGAAGAACCTCAGACAATAGAGGACGCACTCAATGATGCTGACTGGATTATTGCCATGCAAGATAAGCTGAACCAGTTCGTTCGAAACGAAGTTTGGGAGCTTGTTGACAGACCTAGACATCAGCACGTGATCGGTACTAAGTGGGTCTTCAAGAACAAGATGAAAACAACGTCATTGTCAGAAACAAAGCTCGACTTGTTGCCAAGGGATACTGTCAAGCAGAAGGAATAGACTTTGATGAAACATTCGCTCCAGTCGCTAGGTTGGAAGTTATTCGTCTGTTCCTAGCCTATGCAATGCATCAGAGATTTAGAGTATATCAAATGGATGTAAAGTCAGCTTTTTTGAACGGCGTACTGAAGGAAGAATTCTATGTGGAACAACCGCATGGCTTTCAGTAGGGACATCAGGTGTACAGACTTCAAAAAGCGTTGTATGGGTTAAAACAAGCACCCAGGGCTTGGTACGATACCCTATCAGACTTTCTACTTCAGAAAGGTTTTCAGAAGGGGACAGTAGATCGTACCTTATTCAACATAAAGTCAGGAGATGACATCCTACTGGTGCAAATCTACGTGGACGACATCATTTTCGGTTGCAGAAACGTGACTATATGTCAACAATTCGACAAAATGATGAAGGAGAAGTTCGAGATATCTATGATAGGCGAGATGAACTACTTCCTTGGTTTTCAAGTAAAGCAATCACCTGAAGGAATATTCATCAATCAAGCCAAATACACTCGAGATCTTCTGAAGAGATTTGGCTGCGACTCAAGCAAGCCAGTCAAGATCCCCATGAATACGAATTTCAAAATCGATCTAGATAAAGAGGGAGCTTCTGTTAACTCTACTGATTATAGAGCTATTATTGGTTCTTTATTATAGTTAACAACAAGCAGACCTGATATAACTTATGTTGTAGGTGAATGTGCAAGATTTCAAGCGAATCCCAAGCGAAGTCATATGGACTCAGCAAAGAAGATTCTGCGATACCTGAAGGGAACACCTGACTCAGGGTTATGGTATCCTGCTGATGATAATCTTATACTGACAGGTTATTCTGATGCTGATTATGCAGGATGCAGGATAGATCGAAAATCAACTTCCAGAACGTGTCAGTTCCTAGGCAACAAGCTGATATCTTGGTTCTCAAAGATACAGCATTAGTGGCAACGTCCACTACTGAAGCTGAGTACATGGCTGCTGGAAGTTGTTGTGCCCAGATTCTTTGGCTTCAACAACAACTGCGAGATTATGGTATAACTCAGGATGAAGTGTCCATCTACTGCGACTCCACTAGTGCAATTGCTATAACTCAGAACCCAGTTCTCCATACGAGATGCAAGCACATGGATATCCGACACCACTTCATCAGAGACCATGTCGAGAAAAAGGACATCAGAATGGAGAAGATCCATACTGACAAACAAAGGGCAAAAATACTGACCAAACCACTAGCTGAGAACAGATTCAGAGAATTATCAGTTGAGCTAGGTCTACTGGATCCTACTGAATCGAGTCAGTAGAAGGAAACTGTACGACAGGTCAGAAGACTCAGTACTTCGATTCAGTCGAGTGAATCAAACAGTACACAGTAAGGGGGAACGTGGTCATCAGCACATCAAATGTCCTCCTGAGTCTTAACGGTAACCAGCTGATCGTAAAAGTTCAGCTGAAGAGGTTTGTGTAGTTTTACATACATAACTTTGTCAGAAGCATGCCCGCATTTATTATATCAGTCGCTTGCCCTCAGTAGTTAATGAGCATTTATTTCCCGCCATTAAATCTTTAAGGTTTAAGTCAGTAGGAAACCGTTCTCATTTAAAAGACTTAGACTTTAATGCTGCCTGCAACGCATTTCATGCATGTCTTCTCACCTTACCTTAACTGCGCATATCCTATGTGGG
The DNA here is from genome assembly GCA_028984105.1 of Lavandula angustifolia. Lineage (NCBI taxonomy): Eukaryota > Viridiplantae > Streptophyta > Magnoliopsida > Lamiales > Lamiaceae > Lavandula > Lavandula angustifolia. The sequence goes on from CM054811.1 coordinate 16,852,408, forward strand.
TCTAGATTAGAGGCGGCCTTAGTAATCATTCTGTTTATAACATCAAATCATAGCCGTCATTAAAACGCGAGATTGAATTTCAGCCGTTGGATCAAAACCGATTGATATGCATATCTTATAAAATCTCTCGATATTCACTCTAATCTATCTTTTTCGCCATTTGCATTCTCAAGAGCTCTCTGCATTCAGTTTCTCATTTCCTCTTTAACTGCTTTACATAACTCTCAAGCTCTATGTAATACGGTAACTTCCTTGCTCTCTGCTTAAACTCTACTGACTTACTCTATTTTCAAGTGCTAACGAGTTTTCTGCAGATAATCATGGCGATTGTATTGACCCCACCGAAAGTTGAAGAGATCATCAAATCCAAGATCCAGTTTGAGCCTACGATGGCTCTTCATCAGGCGGAGCTTCCATATCTTGAGCCTCTCTACACGGCTCTTGAAGCATCCGGCCTAGAGCTTCTTGTCATGAAGCATCCCAAGGCATATCTCCCTAGACAAGTGGCAGAGGTCTACTACAACTGGAGGTCGATAGAGGATACAGACGGGGAAGTATCCCTATTCGTATATATGAGGGAGGTGACCCCTCAAAAGTGGGAGTCCGATCACCATGTTATTGATATCCGGGCCGCGCTGCAAGCATCGTTCGATCTTCCGGCCCACGGGATCTCCCCAGTTGGATATAAGGAGAAGGAGCTGAACTCCTATGTCCAAAGGTTATGTGGCAGAGATGATATCACATTCAAATCTGCGCTGCCAAAGAACCAGCTTCTACCAGAGTACTGCGGGCTCGCCTACATCGTCACGCATATACTGGCGAACTCTACCGGCTCATTCGATCAACTGTCGAAACCTCGACTCCAGCTGATGATGGTTATAGAAGATGGAGTCCAGGTCAACTGGACAGAGTTCTACATGGCTGAGCTGAAGGCTCAGACATAGAAGTTTGTTGCCACACCCACTGAAGAGAGAAGACTCATTAGTGTGGGCAAGCTACTGTACGGGACGAAGATGTCCGTACTAATAGAGGACTCAGTATCGAATCATGCATCCTTTGCTGATTCCAGATACTTCGACAGCAAGCTCATCAAGTTCAAAACTAGAGCCGCTGCTGAGAAGTCAGTCGGGCGAGGGCCAGCCGCACAGAAAAGAGTTATTGCTGACCTGCCCCCTCGCGCCGACCCACCTAAGAAGAAGAGGCTAACTTAGGCTGGAGCGTGTGAGGCTCCAGCAAAGCCTGTTTCTCCCCCACCTACTCAGGAGGAGAATATACTAGACACGGACACAGGCATTGAAGGTGCCACGCTCAAAGACAAAGTCCAGCGTATCAGCTCCGAGGAGACACAGTCGGATGATGCCGAACTGACTGTGGAAACATCTCCTAAGTGGACGACTATCTAGTCGGCTCATCTCCGAACCACAAGAGAAGTGTCGGCATAGATCCCAGAAATCGCAGAACACCCGGATCTGGTTGATATCGCAATCAGGGCAAGGACACAGATGCTGCTGAGATTTCTGAGTTGGGATGTTCTGGAAGATCTTATAATGACTCAGTCAGCATTGTCACTACTGACGGAGGAGCAGAGCCTTCAGTCAGCAATTGGGTTTGGAGAACCCACTGACCTTGCATCGTTTGAGGATCTGAGAGCCGCAATGCTTTATCTACTCAGCTTAAGATCCTCAGAACAGCAAGTCAGTAGCCCATCGCCGCCATCCCATCACAACGATAATGATGATGATAACAATGATGTGGATCAGGCACCCAAGGAAGCAGACCAGGGAGGATCTACTGAGGGTAAAACTCCCAGCGAGAAGGGCAAATCACCACCACCCCCGTCGACATCAGGTGTTGCCCCAGTTGCCTCGAAACCCAGTCGAGAGAAATAACTCGCAGCGTCTGAGCAGAGGCTCGGAACCAGCTCTTATCAAGCTCAACCAATCAGTTCTGTGTCCTCAAAGTCTGTCAACAGAGCCATCAGGAAGCAGGGAGACAAGAATCGTCTCCTTGCAAAGGACGTTCACCTGAAATGGGCTCAGTACACAAAGTCTCAGACTAAGACAGTTGACAAGCTTGCCAGCGAGGTAAAGAAGGTCGTCGAAGCTCCTACTCCATCTGTCAATATTCAGGAGATTGTCGAGACCGCCCTCGCAGCTCAGAAAGAGGACTTAGCCGCTCAGAGTCAGCAGCTTCTCCAAGAACAGCATAAGATATTTTCTGAGCAGCTGACTCAGAGCCTCGCTACAGTCCAAACTAGTATGGATGAGCGTAACAAGATGGCCACCTCCAGCGTACAACAAGCCATAACTATTCAGGCAGAGGTCCTCAAGCTCATTCAAGCTGAGATGACAGCTTCCCATGACAAAGCCCTCCTGAAACTGAGACAGGAGATAGGAGCTCAGATCAAACAGATACGTGCTGACCAAGAGAACGATTGGGAGCACTACTATGATGCCGTCAGGGATTTCGACACCACAACCACCTCCATTAAAAATATTTTGTTCAAGTTGGAGAAGGAGGTGTCTGCCATCCGCGCTCATCTGACCCTGGCTGATGATGCCAAAAAGGGGGAAGATAGGAATGAGGCGGAGAAGGCTCAGGTGGATAAGGGAGCAAATGAAAAAGTAACTGCAGTAATTGCCAAGGGTGAAAGCTCAGCTGCTCAAGCTGAAGTCAGCCCTACACCCACTCCCGAAGTCCAATGTCTGGCCATCATACCACTGACTCAGGTGCCGGAGCAGACCGGAGGATCTTCCTCGGCTCAGCACATTGAGGAGGTCGCGAGGTATGTGGACCAAGACGATCAAGACGACGAACCACTGCCACCGCAGAGGCCGGGGAAGGAGAAAATTACTGAAAATACTCCACCGCCTTCCCCGATGCCCAAATTCCGATCTAAAGCGGAGCAGGAGGAGTTCGATAAGAGAGTTGCCCAGCAACTACAGGATCAGCTCGACTTAGAGCATCGTCTTGAGGAAGAGATCCAGAAGGCTAAGAAGCCCAGGAAGCCTATAGGCAAAATTGCTAAGGGCACAGCCAAAAAGCTTCTGGATGCTTAGAAGAAGAAGAAAGCTCAGCAGTCAGCTGATGATGAGGCTATCTCTGACACTGACAACATACCTCTTGCTCAGAGAATGGCAGACATTCCCAAACTAACTTCTGAGCAGGAGGCGGAGGACAGAGCCACCTGGGAGTCAACGCTGCAAGGACTGAATCTACGGAGAGGAGACACTCGAGCAGCTGCCCTCAGAGAAAAGAAAAGACTGGAAGATTTGGCCAAAATCATTGAAGCTACTGACAAGATGGCCAATGAACCAGTCATTGACTGGAAGAAGCAGATACCCAGGTCATCCAAGTACTACAGGCGAGGTGCTCCGAGAGCTACATATTAGAAGAAAACTCATCACCGCCACGTAGACAAGTGGATACCATGGAATCTGAACGAGGAATGGGAGGAACTCAAGTCGAGTTCATCAAAGGGTACTATGTGTCTCAGTGCTATCCGACTGAGATGCCGCCAAATCAGTTGTTCGATGAATTTCTTCATCAATCAAACGCCAGACTCAGAGCACAAGTTCATATGATCCTTGCTAAGGAGAAGCTGCCACTAGTTGCTCCTGCATTCAGAAGAGAACCTCCTCCCAGGACCACTCGTGGTGTTTTATGCACCAAGGAGATTGAAGACGAGGTCGACGCAACAGCACGACATCATGATCTCAGTTCTCAGATGCCAAGCGATCTTGAGGAAATCCAAACACTGCGTGCCAGAATCTACAAGTATTATGGTTTGGATCCTCCTGCTGACAAGTCTGCGGATTTCAAGAGCAAGACGAAGAAGTTCAGACGTTAGCAGCTGTCTTCATATTTTGTATAGAAGATAGGGACTCTGTAACTCTTTTCATATATATATAAGTTCCTTCTTCTGGCCAGACAATCACTCATTGTCTTACGGCTTTTGTTTGTGTTATGTTTATCACAACGTATCACTGAAGTGATCTGACACACACTCACACATAACCGTTTCTCTGATGTGTCTATCTGTTAACTGTTGATTTCCTTAAGTCATTTGCTCAGTTATTAACTGAAGTCTTTCTATGTCAGTAGTTGGTACTTAGAATTATAGAGGTTTTGGCATCATCAATTAGGGGGAAATTGTTGGGTTATGAGTCAGTAAATGATACTTAGCATTTTATTGGGTAAAATAATATTGGGGGAAATCGTAGTGTTCATGCTATGGAATTGAAGATCCCAAAACCCAGCTGGTATCAGTAGTGTAGTGTCGATAGGACTAGATAATGTAATAAGCTAGACTGATTTCGATTTCTTTATGTTTCGTGTCTATGTCCTGTACGGGGTAAAATGTTGGACTAATCTTCAGTAGGAAGTTACTTTCCAGAACCCCACGTCATCAGTGTAAGAGCTTGTGTTCTTAAGTCATCAGCTGATCTTCGCCTCAGTAGAAGACACTTTATCAGCTGACGGACATCAGTAGAAGAACCTTACACGAAGCTCAGTACCTTCGCAGTCTACAGCTGACGACACTCAGTAGAATATCTTATCAGCCGACTCAGACGAAGAAGACGAGAGGCGCATCAAGTCTCTCAGATCCGTTGGTCCGGAGACGAAAAGTCGAGTGTAGAGGGGGGGTGAATACACCGAGCTCGTTTCTTTTTCTCGGTGAAGGTCGGTGAAGGCGATGTTTGCAACCGATGAACAGTGCCAAGTAAGCCTTCGATCATGGGGTCAAAGTGAGTCGGCTTCGAGCTCTTCTACGGCCGATGTCAGTATTACGAAACTCAGTCGGAGACTGTAGTGCGGATAAGTGTTAGGCCCGGAGTCGTCTCTTTTGAAAACGCGTTTTAGCAAGTTAAATCTTTTGGCTGTGCACTTTATAAAGTACGTTTTATGCAAGCTTATGATTTTCAAGTCAGTTGAATGCTATGCAATAAAACAGTAAAAGAACACAAGCGATTTAACGTGGTTCGGATATGCAAGATCCTACGTCCACGATCCTGAACAAGGCGGGAGAACTTGTTGATTATTCGAGCAAGCCTCGGCGGGATATCTGTACCTTTGGAGAGTTCCCTCTAAGTTATAGTCCTTAGCGACTTTACAATCCAAACCTAAGTTTAGAAGGGAGGGAATATTCTCCAACTGAGAAGGAGTTCTTACAACAAGAACAATTCACTAAATGTGAACTCCTTCGGATCTAAGCTATGAATCTAGCAATGAGCTTAGTCTAGAGAAGAAAGGGATCAAAGAGCTCTAGAGAGATGAACTACAAGAAGTGTTCTATGAAAACTAGTTCGTCTCTGGATAAGCTTGAAGGTTCTAGAGCGTTGTGAGCTTGAATGATTTCCCTTGATTTCGCGTTTATTCCTTTCTGTGTGAAATCTTCAAATCCTTCTCTATTTATAGCTGTGAGTTGTGGCATATGTCCGTTGGAGACGACGATGCCACGTGTCACAAGCGTCCAAAGAAAACGGCCACTATTCAACTTTGTTGCGCGGGGGCGATTAATGCAGGCTGTTCATGAGAGCAGCCTTTCTTGTGTAGAGTAGGTAAGCGTTGTCGGCTTCTCATTGGTCGAGGTTTGTAGTTGGTGAGTGTCGAGTTGACCGTTCAAACTACCTCGTATGTCTTCGCTGAACATTTGAAGGGACTTTAAGTCTTTGGGTCGCTTTACGTCGGATACGATGGGCTGGAAAGTCTGTCTTCTTCGGGCTGAGTCGTCGACCGATAAAGTGAGCTTCGATAGTCGGTTGGTCGATTGCGAAGGTATCTTGCCTCTTGGTTCTTCTACCGATGACCATCGGCTTGTAGAGAATGCTTCTACTAAGGTCCGGTCGGTGATGCGGGATCTTTAACCGAGTTTGATATCGGCTGGCGACGAAGAATGCAAGCGATTACACGATGACGTGGGGTTCGAAAAGTATCTTCGGCAGAAGATTAGTTCAACAACTACCCCGTGCAGGACTTAGACAAAATAATAAGCATTACATCAAGTCTAACCTATACTTCAGCTAATCCTATCGACACACTAATCTACTGATATCAGCTCGGTTTTGGGATCTTCAATTTCATAGTACTACTATGATTTCCCCCAATTTCTTTTAACCCTAGAACAGCTGAGTATCAATCTACTGACTCATATCCAACAGTATCCGACAGGAAATGACCCAGCTTTTAACATCACTCGAAAGTCAGCAGAAGATCATACGAGGATAAGTGAGAGTCAACTCCGATGAAGACGAATGTCTGACACATCTCACCTACCACAAACCTCGACCAATGAGAAGCCGTCAACGCATTATCTGCTCTGACCAACTAAAGCTGCTCTCATGAACAGTATCAACAACTCTGCTGCAATAATTCGAATATATGGCCGTTTTCTTTGGAAGTTTGTGACACGTGGCATCGTCCTCTCCAACGGGCAAATGCCTGGGTCACGACTATAAATAGAGAAGAAAATCTGAGCTTTACGCACGGGATATCAAGGGATAAAACGCTCAAGCTTTCGAAACAACTCTAGCGCATTCAAGATAAATCCAGCGAAGAACTTGCTCAATAGAATACTCTTAGTTCTTCTCTCTAGAGTTCTTTAGATCCCTCTTCTCTAGCTAAGCTCAAAAGTTCATATCTATAGCTTAGATTCTCGAAGGAGTTCACTTTTAGTGATTGTTCTTACTGTAAGAACTCCTTCTAGTTGGAGAAATTCCCCTCCCCTTCAAACCTCGGTTTGATTTGTAAAAGTCGCTAAGGACTATAACTTAGAAGGGTATGTCCAATGCACAGATACCTTGCTGAGGCTTGCTCAGATTAATCAACAAGACCTCTTGTTCAGCAGGACCGTGGACGTAGGATCTTGCGTATCCGAACCACGTTAAAAATTGCTTGTGTTGTTTCTTGTTTTATTGCATTGCATACAAACCGCTTACAAAAATCATATCTTGCATAAAACGTATTCATAAAGTGCACTAGCCAAAACTGTTTGACTTGTGAAAATCACGTTTTCAACTGAGACGAATCTCTGGGCCCCACACTCTTATCCGCACTAAGTCTACGACTGAGATTCAACCACTGACAAAAGTCAGTAGGAGAGACTCAATAGTTGGCTCACTCTCTGACCCACGATCGAAGGTTACTATTTGGTATTGTTCATCAGTTGCATCCAACAGTTCAGCTGTCCTTCGCGTTTGAGAAAAGAAACAGTACTCAGGTGTATTCACCCCCCCCCCCTCTACACCTGACTCTCGTCTCCGGACCAACAGTATCACTTGTTTATTCAATAGCTATGTTGCACGGACACTCTGAAAAATGCCGCCGTACTGTGTCGGACACGTGTCGGACACGGGAAAAAAGAGTCCATAATAAAAAAAATTAAAAAAAATCGGACACTTCCCGAACACGGCAATTTATGTGTCCGACACGCACGGGACACTTTTTTTTTATTTGGACACGTTTGTTTGACCACTTCTTCACAACGATTCTCAAATCATCGAAACCTTCAATCTTTCACTTTAAATAAACTAAATTAAAATTTTCAATCAATGGAGTAAACTCTGGTTTGCTACAACCCTAATATTTTTTATTTAGATTATTATGACTTATGAGTTATGACTTTAAGACTAATGTTTATTGTTGTTATCTACTTATCTTAGTATTTTAGATTTTAATCTTTCACTTTAAACAAACTAAATTAAAATTTTCAATCAATGGAGTAAACTCTGGTTTGCTACAACCCTAATATTTTTTATTTAGATTATTATGACTTATGAGTTATGACTTTAAGACTAATGTTTATTGTAATCTACTTATCTTAGTATTTCACATTTTTATGCTATGATTATGACTTATGAGTTATGACTTATGTGCTTTGAGTTGATCATTTGATAATATTAATTTAATATTATTTATGTCAGCGTCCGTGTCGTGTCCTAAATTTTTCAAAAAATACGGTATCCCGTGTCCGTGTCGTACCGTGTCCCGTGTCCGTGTCCGTGCAACCTAGTTCAATAGTATTAATTAACATAAATAAATGTATCATTTACTTTGAAAAATCGTATCACTTTTTTATAACGAGTGTATCAATTAAACTGAATACAAATATATTACTTATACGTAATATAAGTATCGCTTAATATGAATAAATGTATCTGTTGTTTTGATTGTTTGTATCACTTTTTTGAGGAAATGTATCACTTTATTTAAATACGTGTATCAATGAATAAGTATGTACCAATTATGCTATAATTTAAGATTTATGTCAAATTAAATAATAATAAAATTAGATATTTAAATTTAAATTGAAAAAAGAAAAAAAAATTAGACTGGCCCAAAAGAAATAGTGTTAATTAATAAGATTACTCACTTCAAATAGATGAATATGTTTTATACCCACAAATAATTAACTTTTACTTTTACTTTTTTAACTTTTTAGAATTTTTAATTATAAATTCATTGTCATCGCCTTCAACTATCCCATGCCACCGCAACATCGCCGCTGCTGCCTTCAATGAAAACTACTGCCCCCACTATTCCTCACTTGCTCCATTACTCCCTGACAAAATCCAACACCCCATTAAATTCTTACACCATATTTCTATTAGAATCATGCTCCTGCAAAGCGATTGTAAGCTAAACCTAAGGATACCCTTTTCGAATAGCCAGCAGAACTCCGGAGACCGGAGCTCCATCAAGAATCAGCACATAATAATTCGTGGTCCAAAAAGCTGAAGATGAAATTGATTGCACATTTGGTTCTTGTCTTGAAACTAAAATCTTCGAGGGCTTATCTCAAATCTCTATTCGTCGAATCTTCTTGCTCCGATGAGTCATCTTTGGAAGAATCATTATCAAGATATGATGTCATGTACTCCAGAACCGGTAAAACTAAAATTTATGATAATTTGCAAAGAAGATCATTGAAGTGGAGAGAGAAATTAAATTATAAATGGGCCCACATTTAAATTCAGAAACATGAAAAAGTGGTTATAAACATAATGTTTTTAAACTTGTGGTTATTAAAAGTATTTTGTTATTTGTTTTGGTTATATATGAATTTCTAGCGTTAAGTTTTGTACCCATGCACTTTCTTTAATTTATTGAAGAATATGCATGTAGACCAGTATGTGTAGGGGTGGGCAAAAGAAACGGGTTCTCGTTCCCGTACTCATCCCGTTCGGGTATTTTCCGTTCGGGTCGGGTAAAACAGGTACGGGTACCCGTTTTGCGGGTACCCGCAAAAAATGGTGAGGGTCGGGTATGGGAACGGGTAGTTCCAACAATTACCCGTTCCCGAACGGGTACCCGCTTATTTTTTTTATTATTTAATTAATATATTACATATTTTATTAATTAATATTTATACATATAATAATATATTAATGTTGTAAGTTTAAAAGAACAATAAAATAATTAACAACATTGTTGTAGTCTCAGTAGAGAGTCATAGACGGGACGGGAGTCGCTTGGAGTAGAGCTTAATTAGGACTTAGGGCTTTCTGTGCCGTTACTCGTCGTCCACCGTCAGCCGACTGTCCCCGTCGTCTGCCGATTATCCCTCGCCGTTTCGCCAATTGTCCGTTCGCCGTCCGTTCTTAAGGATTTGTGTTAATTTATATGATGTTTTGGATACAATCATACAATTACTTGGACTTAAATGTTGATTTGGATTCGATGATTTGAATTTGTTTGGTGTTTTTGTTTTGTTTGATATCTATTGATTTTTTTGCTAGTTTGTATTAATGAATTTAATTATAATGAAATAGGTGGTAAGGCATGTGGGTATTCCCGTTCCCGTTCCGTTCCCGCGCGGGTACCCGTGGTCGGGTACCCGCACTATGCCGATCGGGAAATGGGTAGTAAAATTTAGTACCCGCAGACGCGGGTATCCGCATTCGGGTACCCGTATCGCGGGTACCCGTCCCGCGCACACCCCTAAGTATGTGGTTAAAGAAAAGTCATTTCAATATTGGTTATTCTCACGGTCAACTCAATAAATTGATGCAACCACTCGTTTTGTCCCCTAAATAAGTTCACTTACCTCTCAACAGTAAATTAAATGTATGAATAAGTTGTATAATACTCCTTTCGTCCCGTTGTTATTGTCCCCTTTCTTTTCGGCACATAGATTAAGAAACTTTATTAAATGTATATTTTATGAATTTTAATTATATTAATAAATGTACACAGTTTTTGAGGAGTGATTGGTGTGAAGAAATGAGAGTTCACTTAATTTTTTTTAAGACGTAGTTGAGTCAATCGATTTATATTTTTTCTATTTTTTCATTTTGTAATTGAATAAATAATCTAAAGTTTCTAAAAAGTTTAAAATTATAATTTCTTGGGTTTCGAGCGAAATAGAATCGTGTAAGAGAAAGACTTTTGGAGAGAGAGAAGATATAAGATTGTGGGGGATGGATAGTGAGTAAGGAGGAACCCACTTTATATTAATTTTAGTAGTTAATTTTTGACATTTTAGGAAAGAGGACAGTAATAACGGGACAGCCTGAATAGGAAAAAAGGACGGTAATAGCGGGATGGAAGGAGTATAAGTTTATATATTACTCCTATTTGAGACGAAAAATCATTAGAAATTATTCAAGAGAACTTCCAAAGTTTTCCAGTTTTTACAGCACAGAGCATACATAGATCCGGTAAGTTATCCTATTTTCACATCCAATATAATGAAATGAGATGAAGTGTATCTAAATTTAGTTATTTGAGTTAGTTTTTATTTAGACGGTTAAAATATCGTGTTAAATATGCGTTTTGATTTTTAAAAATCTTGATTGTTCACGACTAGACGATTGTGATTATACTCTATATTTCTGTTAGAATTAATGTTAAGAAAATAATTTTATCTTTATTAGATGAGGTGTCAGCGTATTATTCTTCGACATCGCGACTAGTGGAATATATCTGAGTATGTAGGTGGTGACGAATTATTATTCTATACGTCGATTAATTTCAACTTTCATCAGTTAATATAAGATATTCACCGGAACGTGAAGAGCAATCCTTCCAGTACATACTATCATTTGTTTTATCGAACAAGCATAGACGATGGTAGAAGAATTAAGGTTCTTGTGAATTGCGATAAATATTTGATTCGAATGCTTTACATCAATATAAATAATCCGATTGCGTATACTATTAGGAAAAGTATTGAGTCGGTACCTACGTGATCCGGCTCGCCATCAAATTTAATTTTATTTAGTAAGAAGATTTTATAGTATGAAGATTTTCATTATTATATTCTATAAAATTTGTTTCTCAATTTAATAACAAATCGCATAAATAAAAATTATTTTTTTATTTATGCGGGTTGAAGAATAAAATGCGCCACTATAGGATTAGTTCTAGCACCGCCTAAAGTTGATGATATTATATACGATTATATTATAGTCGTTTAATTTAGATAAAAAATCATTATAAAATTAAAAATCAAGGAATATGTTAAAATTTGGATTTTATCTGGATTTGTTTAACATGCATTAAACACAAATCCACTTTCTTCCCCTATTAAATCCCCCTCCTTCATTCACTTTCGATCACATACACCACCAAGATGTATTTCAACTGTATTCAAGAGCTTGAGAGTGTTGCTGGTCTCATGCATAATGATTTTTGTCTATATAGCAAGAGGTGCGAGCTTTGGCAGACCGAGTTGATGAATTGATAGCCATGAAGCAGCCGCTCAAGGCCCCCATGCAACACCTCTCACGATGAACACCATGCAGCAGCCTCTCATGGCAAACACTTTGCGCTGCCTCTCATGGTGATCACCATGTATTAGCCTCTTATGGGTATTTGTAATCCTTTTTCTTAAAACTAACTGAAAAACTTGCAAGAAACTCAGTCTTGGTTCTCGTTGAATCATCCATAAGCCAATCTTTCATTTCGGAAAACTTGATGGCCAGATTAGGCTTCCTACTCAGAAGACGGCCCTGTACCGCATTCACATGAGCAACGACAACACGTCGATGGCCAAGGCCTTTGTGAGCAGGTTTTTATGGATATTGGGGGCAAAATGGTTGTGGTGGACCTTCTCCCACTTCGCCTAGAAGGAGTGGATGTCATTCTCGTCCTACAATGGTTACTAAAGCTAGGACGTGTGGGTTAAGTTTCCACGAATGTTGCTCGGGATCCAAAAGGGAAAGCCGTTTTCGAGGGTTAGGGAAGCATGCATGTCATCCAAGCCACCTTTTTAATCATTTAAATTGTCTCTGTGTTCGGAGAGGATTAGGCAGATTGTTGGTGCCTAAGTTTTTTTTTTTAATGTTTTTGTTGTTTTTATTTTGTTGTTGTAACCGCCCATCTCTTATCGTCTAATATATAATCGCCACGTTTCTTCTCGTCTAATATACTCACTACGTTCTTGTCGTCTAATATAATCTCTACATTCTAATCGTTGTGCAATTGATCTGTTGCGTAGTGATATTGCTTCAATAAGTCGCCTAACGATTATATTTGCACGATTGACAATTGTGTTTCACGAAGTTCGAATAGAATGTGTGTGTCCTGATTTTATATAAAAAGACTAAATAAGTTTAAAAGTATCAAAATGAGCGTCCAACAATATATATAAAACTCAATAAATTATAAAGTGAGTATGAAACCTAACTTTTTAAAATCGGGAAATAAAACTTATGCAAATAAAACTAAGGGGGTGTTTGGAGTAGCTGAATCTTATTGATACGTGTTTTAAAGCTGCTTAAAGCAGCTCAAAGCAGCTTGTTTAAAAATCAGTTAATGTTTGGAAATAAGTGCTGAAAGCAGCTGAAAGTGAAAAAAATAGTGTTTGGAATACCGCTGATAGAAGTAGCTTATTGTTACTTTTTAGAAGAAATATCTACTTTGCCCTTAGTGTTATTAAATAATTATAATTTATAATAAATAAATAAAATTCAAAAATGGTTCTTATTCTATATTTATTTTTTGCTCTATAATTTTAATCTAATATTATAAAATATTAAATTAATATAAATATTATATAATACTATAATTGATAAAGAGGAAGAGACACGACTAGTATGTTGAAAAAAAAAAGAATTCTAATAAATATTAGGGTTAAAGATATTTTTGAATTAAATAAAGTTTCTAAGGGTAATTTGGTCCGAAAAAATCATAAACAATAAGCTGAAGCTGGGGTGGAGCAGCTTAAGCTACTTCTCTATTTTTGACTCAATTTTAGAGAATCTCAACTTGGGTGGAGCAGCTTAAGCTGCTTCTCTATTTTTGACTCAATTTTAGAGAATCTCAACTTTAAGCTGGGTGTCCAAACACCTTCGCACCAGCTTAAAGCTGAAAGCAGCTTTCAATAATTTGTTACAAACACCCACTAAAACTTAAATTTAAACCGGCCAAAAGATGGATGGCTCAGCAGCCCACCCGCAGGTGCGGATGACCGCACACCAACCTCTCTAACTTAAAATGTTGGTATGCAAAATAAGAAACACCGCAATTTTGTTTTGCGTTTCAATTATATTAGTATAAAACTATAATTCTTTTCAACTTATTTAGCTATACAAATAGTTAAATAAACAAAGAAAGTAAATAATTTACTACTCCCTCCATCCCATTATTTATGTCCCATTGAGACTGGGCACGGTAATTAAGATAGTGAAGATAAATATATAAAGTTGTGGTGTAAAAGTATAAAAGAATATGATCCACTTGCTTAGATTAATTGTGGTCCACTTATTTATTTCCTTATTTGGTATGAGACATAAATAATGGGACAATCAAAAAAGACAAGTGAGACATTAATAATGGAACGGAGGGAGTATAAAAGATAGTATCAGACTAAGGAAAAACGAAATCTATCAACGCCCGTCTCAATGGGTTACGGATTTCTCACGTAAAAAAAATAATAATAATAAAAAATAATGCATGCAATGATACATTCCGTTAATTTAGCCGTCACCAATTTACAATTTCCCGATACACTTTAACTTCCTGCTAGAAGAGACATGGACTGAACTTGAATTCAACAAGCATGGACACTAAAACCCAGAACAACTTCATCACCATGAATCAGAGTAAAATTAAATTGAAGCCGTGAATGAAGCTATGGAGCCTCGTTCCTAGCAGAGCATACATAGATCCAAGCTTTTGAATGGACATCTAGCTCCCTCACATACAAAAACATGAGGATCCAGCGCACATGGAGAAAAATCTCAACAATTGAAAGTTACGCTAGGTATGATCAGCTCTGAACCTTTTCGGAGGATGGTCATAATCCGAACCAATATTCAGAGGAGATCCGTAGCAGAGGCTGGAAGCATTCTCTTGATCCTGAATGTTCAGTAAGTGGAGAAAGGTAAGAGCTAGGATATTCATGAATGTATGGACTTGAGAAGGCAGCACATCAAGAAAGAGGAGGAACCTTAATACCGAATACGGCATTGGTACTTCCACCATTTGTTTGTTTTCCAACATCAAGCTGCACAGAAATGCTGGTTTGGGACAAATCCACTCCTGATGACTGTAGTGAGCTTTTTAAAGAAATTAACAACCTGTTGAACACCAAAAGACCCATTATAAGTTTCATAAACGTGTACAGTGAAGGGCTTTCTATTTAACTGATAGATTGGTTGGAAAGAGAGAAAGACAGGCGAAGAATTTGATAAAACAAATTATCAACAAGACCTTCTAAGTGTAAGTTACCAAATGACATAGAAGTCACTAACATCTACTTTACTAATCCAAATATAAAATAAATAGTATGGAAACAGTAGTGTGCTGCAACCCTCAACTAGCGCATATCAATGGAAAGAAGTATTAAGATTCTAGTTCATGCTTAGCATGCACTATCACGAGTGACTAAGCCCAGTAATTAATCTTTATACATCAAAATGAAAGCAGATTTGCTTCATACACAATCATCTTCATCTGTCATAAAAAAAAAAGCTGAGACATAAATCATAAAAACAATTAAAAGGTTATGTATTCATGCATTTCCATGGGAAAGAAAGATTTGTAGCTTTCCAAGTGAAATTCTACATTCCACTTAAATGTCACATTCCAATCAAGGATATACAAAATTACAGGGTAGTAATATCAAATAATACATTCTAAGAAACTGAACAGAAAGAACAAACAGAAGATAATAAATTAATCATGCTTCATTAAAACAAAATATCATTTTACTAATTAAATATGATGAGCAAAAATAATGTTATTCTTTTACATCGTACCAGATCCTCCTGTTGTTTTTGCTCCATATTCAAAGTCCATAAAATTCTAGATACAAAGAAATGTGTACATAGACCACTAAACTTAAAATTAAAACAAGTAGTTGAATCGAGAAACAAGTACTCTCACCAAGATACAGCAAGAAATATATACCCATACCAAATGCAGTTAAGGGCACCTTACTGAATTCTAAAGAAAGACATGATGTGTATCAAAACAAATATTCATATCAACTGGTCATTTCTTATGCTACATTCACTGATGCTTACCCTTGAGAGTAGAGATTTGAGGTACTAGCTTCACCACTCTTAATCTTTAGTTCTTCCTCATTTGCAGAGTGGACAGGAACAGAACAATCATCTGCACATGATCTACCATGCCAAAAGTGGGATTGAGACTGCCGGTTCAATTGATCAGATTCATGAAAGGATCCTTGATGGGGTTGGCAAGGCAGACTCTCAAATATAGCTGCTTGCAGTGGCATGTCCAGAGGAAGGGCTTGCGTTGTCATGGGCAGATTATCTGCTGATTTATATAAGGTAGCTCCAGTTAAGTCAGATTCCACTGAGTTCTGGGCACTACTTAGCAGGGTTGGGTGAACATTGTCTTCATGACCGTAAAAGTTCCTTTCAAACTGACACTGCTCAACAAAGCTTTCAATTGGGCCAGGATTAATTCTCTGTCATAAATATGAGAAGAAGTCACCAACAACAAAAGTTAAACATTGGCCTTCTACGCTAAACTAAATTCTTCATCTTGGGTATAGTTTATCACTCTGATTACTGAACGTTAAGGTTATAAGTGTATATAATTTACTCTATCACTCACATTTTCAACCCTTTAGTGCAAAGAGCTGCCGTTACTAAAAAACATGGCAATTTAAGTCAGAAGTAAGAAGCCACATCTTAAGTCTAACTTTATCATATAGCACTGCATGGTAATTAACTGAAACATGTTATACCCACAAAGATCGGATACTTAAAAATTATAGTAGCACAAGTATACCAATCAAGATAGCAGAAAGTGCAAGAAAACCTAAGGGTAGTAAAATAAACCTTTCTTCTACAGTCAACTTGCTAAATGGGTAATGGTTTCCATTAAATTGTAAGTGTGAGTCCATGGGGAGAGGAGGACGTTGGAAACCAAACAACTGTTACGTTCTCAGCATTAAGTGAAATACAAGTAGCACGTAGGTTGTACCAAGTGCAAACACTTTGTGGACTCTGAGCTCCAACCTTGACAAGGAATCTCGTACATCTGCACCTTCTCCTGTAGAAACTGTATATACTGTATAACCTGCATGAGATTGGACTTATCAGAATTTCTATGCAAATTGTGTAATGTAAGAAACAGAGTACTGTCTATTGATTGACAACAACAGGAAGGGTCGAAGATGATATAACTGACCTCCAACAAAAAAGAAGCTTTATCCCTTTTTACCTCATTTTCGGGTATTAGGTCCCTCAAAATCTGAAATCTGCAATGTACACATTTATAGTCAGCTCAAAGAAATGATACACTCAAGTTAAGACCTTAAGCATCTAAAAACAACCCCATAACCTTAAAGTTTCCACTTGCATAGTCCAAATCCTCTACTCATTCTCGGAGACAGGAATTCTGACCTCAGATTACTCTAATAATCACATCATCCAATTTACAGTTCAGCATGGCATTAACAAGACAACAATAACCGATGAAGGAGACAAAATTCACTGCACCTACTAGGGGCTTAAACTACAAATTCCATGCCTGTTTGAATTCCAATATCGACAATAATAATCCATGAACCAGGGCGGGAAAATACTAAACAGAACAAATACAACATAGTCAAAGAATAGCCAAAGAAATGGATTAATTGAAAAATAATACAAATGGAGGGGAAAAGGAAAGGGTTAAAAGCTTGCCTCTCGTTGATTTTGCTTCTTCTGCGTTGCTCTGTCTCGGAATGCTTGGAACGTAGAGCATTTGCCTTCTGATCAACTCTTTTGTTGTCTGCTCAATTTCAAAATTTAATAACATCAACACACTCACACAGAGAAAGGCAGCACAAATACCTGTAAGAGAATAACTATCGTGAGTTTCTTCGTCTTCTACATGGCTCACGCTCCTCCCCATTTCCACTTCTCTTCTTCTCTTTCTGTATGAGGAGCCCTAGCGTAACACCGCCACTACTTGATTGTAAGCGCTAACCTGCGCGTGCACGATGACGCTTACGTTAAACGGCGCCACAGCTGATTGGCCATTTATCTGTTTCGTCTTGCTCTTGGGCCTCATTAACTTGGGCTGGACTTTTCCAATTTTCGAACAAATTTTAAATACTCGAAAAAACAGAAGAAATATACTTAATAATACTGACAAAATAAAGATAAAAATTTTGAGTTTCGATTTAATCCTAAAATTTAGTAATATTAGAAGCAAACAACGAAAATAAATCTTGTGTCAACACATGAATGCTACCTAAAAAGTAGGGATGGGAAATTACGGGGCGGGGCCGGGTATCATAAGATCCCGACTTGCCTCGCGCTATGTACCCGCAGACCTGTATGGGTCCATTAAATTGGCCCCAAACCTAGATCGCACCTGTCCTGCTCAGCAAAATTTTATTTTATTTTCCTTTTTTGTTAACAATTCAAAAAAATAGCAACTAAATATGAAGTAATGAAACCTGTCAACAGTATTAAAATAAAAATTCAAAGCTTAAAACAAATAACAATAGTTCGAACATGTTTCCAAATCCGAAATAAACAAAACGCAAACCAAAATACAAATCATAATGCTAAAATGTAAAGATATTCCATAGAAGTACAACATTTGCTCAATTGCTCGATATCACCA
The DNA here is from genome assembly GCA_028984105.1 of Lavandula angustifolia. Lineage (NCBI taxonomy): Eukaryota > Viridiplantae > Streptophyta > Magnoliopsida > Lamiales > Lamiaceae > Lavandula > Lavandula angustifolia. The sequence continues at coordinate 16,870,444 of CM054811.1, forward strand.
CTTAATCACCAGTGTAAGATAAGCAAAGAAACTCTACGTCTCCACCTAATTGTAAGATTAAAAATTTACTAATGTACTTTGGAGACTACTAGGCTTCCTTGTCATTATCAGCATCTTGAAAAACGGTAACACATGCCTTTTTTTCTCTAAGTGCGATAATAATGAATCAATCACAATCTACAAACTTACTATATAGGACAAAATAATAACCAAATAACCAACTTTCTGTGCAAATAAGTTTCTCTGCTATTTCCTAAGCCAATCTTGGATGCTAGGGAGAAATGACCCTACCACTTGTTCTAAAAGCAAATTATGAAGCAACTATAGACAATAGAATAGCCAAAATCCCGAGTTATGCAAGATAGGAAATTTACCTTTATTAGCCTTCCACCAAGCCAATGCATCAAAGTAGTCTGAATTTGGTAGAGTGTCATCATCCAAGTAAAGGTTCAGTTCTGACCTTACTGGTTTCCTCTTCTTATGAAGCATACAAGTTGAACTTATTGAGAGAAAATGCTTTTGATGGATCAATAACTGATGTGGTAGTATTACTCATCTGACCTTCATCTTATGTTCGTTCTTTTTCTTCATAATAATCATTCAACGTATGCAACACATTACATATCTTGTCAATCTCATGGTTAATAATCTACGCCTAACTGTTATATATCTTGGGGAAATAACACTCAAGAATAGTTATCTTGAACTTAGGATCAAGAACAACTCTCACACCCCATCAAAGAATGCACATCAGACCTATTGTTGTTAGACTTTGTCACCATTTTATTTGACATCAACTCAACAATATCAATATAAAAAGAAGTCAAAGCATTCAATGATGCCTTGATCTCACATATAATGGGGAAAAACACATTTGAAGTAGGATAGCTACTCCCAAAGAAGACATTAGTAGGATTGTAAAAATCTCAAGCCTACTGCAAACTTCCATAATCAAGTTCCAATCAGACACATTAGTAGCATTTGATAATTGAATAGAAAATCTCGATTTGTATTACTTGGATAGGAGTAAAAATTACTTTTGCACATGTAATGAATGAAGTTAGTATGTTTTCGAAAAACAAATGACTATTCTGAAGAGGTAAATGCTATCAATATGATGTGTCTATTTTATACTATTCGAATTTACCCAGTTCTGACGTTCATCCTGTCCAAGTTGAAGCTATTTTTGCCCATAAATGTATATTTTCAACATAATATTAGCCGATGATGATGTGGAAGTTTGGAGCTGACTTCGAGATATTTTGGCACGGTTTGAAGCTAAAAAGGGACTTGGATCGAGAAGGAAAGATTTGCTAAAGATTTGGAAGCTTGAAGATAAACTAGGGACGAAGTATATATGGAAAGAGATCTTAGAGATAAGATCTATATTTGCCCTATCTTTCCTTGGAGGTCAAGCTTGAAGATCTATATAAAGGACTGGAAGCAACGAGGTACATATACCTCTCTACACCGTTTTTACATCTTTTTTGTTCTCGATTTCCAGCAGCTCTCGATTTCCAAGTCCCGTAGTTTAGTTTTAAGTTTCATCTCAAGAATATCAAACACTTTCTTTACTTTTCAGCTTTTACTTGTTTTCAAATTCATTTTTTACATACTTCGAAGATTTTAGATTTCCAGTTTTAATTCAGTTCAAGGTTTATGGTATTTTCTTCTTTAAGTTTTTCGCACTTTAATTTATGTTGCAGCTTAATTCTCGCACTTTAAATTCTTTCTTAATCATGTTCGTTACTTCTTTCAGCTTGTCCAAGTTAATTATGCGTAGCTAATCTTTTAGGGCTTCGGCGAGGGTGATGAGTATGAGATACAAACTTTTTTAGATCTAATTGAACGTAGTAATTAAAGACTAGGGTTTCGACTTAATTCGGGGTAGAAAGATTTCATTGGATTAACATAAACTTGATCAATTCAGGTTGTGAAGATTAGTGTCAGATTGTTCAATAACTTAGGTGGCGAAGCTATCGTAACGGTAGTCGAATTAAGTGGGTTAATCATCTATGTCAGCTTGTCCAACAACGGTAGATATTAAAATCGGGCTCCTTCATCATAATGCTATCTAAACATTAAATCTAGGATTGTTCAACAAACTAGGTTGTGGTTAGGTTAGGGAGTAATTGAAGGATAGATAAATAAGCCATTACCAACTAAGTAAGTAGGAATTGAGGTATGTATGAGACCAACACTGTATCCTATAACTGGTTCATCCTAGATATTAATTAAATCTATGTATCAATGATCGAAGTAGTTGTCTCATATGAGTTACTTGAGCCGAGTCTGCCTTGCTCTACTTGCTTTCTCTCGATTTACTTTTCTACTATTTAATTTCTTTACTTAGGTAGTAAACCCAAAATTTATGCGTGGTGGCATCACCAAAACTCTGATCAAAAGGATATATATAGTTGAATTCCACTGTTCCCCTAAGTTCGACCATATTCTATTCTATTTATAAGATTATGAGTGTGTAAGGAATTTTATTTGGTGTGAAAACAATAATAACCACAATATCATTAGTATGTAAAAGACAATGAACCGATTTTAATTTCATGGAATGCTTAACTGAACGAAAATTGCGGTGAACAATAGGAGTGGGGTTTTTCATTGTTATAATTTTTTTTTAATTGTAATTGTTCATTAGTCATTAACTCATAATTGTATTCATATACGCCATTGTTGGGTTATGAGTCAGTAGATGGTACTCAGCTGTCTAGTGGTTAAAAGAATATTAGGGGAAATCATAGTAGTACTATGGAATTGAAGATCCCAAAATCCAGCTGATATCAGTAGTGCAGTGTGTCGATAGGATTAGATGATGTATAGGTTAGACTTGTTTTATTTTGATTATCGTTTTGTCTATCGTTTTGTCTAAGTCCTGTACGGGGTAAACTGTTGGACTGATCTTCTGACGAAGTTACTCTCCAGAACCCCACGTCATCAAAGTAAGAGCTTGCGTTCTTTGACCCACGTGATCTTCACCTCGATAGGAGACGGCCCATCGCTGATAAGATATCAGCAGAAGAGCATAATGCAAAGCTCAGTACCTTCGCAGTCATCAGCTGACCCACCAGAGCCTTATCAGCTTGTTAGCCGACTCAGCCGAAGAAGACAGAGACTGTCTTGAGTCTACTGTATCCGACAGAAAGCGACCCAGTCGTAAACATCTTTTCGAAGTTCAGCAGAAGATCATACGAGGATGTGGAATAGTCAACTCTATCTCTAACACATTCTCACCTACCACAAACCTCGACCAATGAGACGCCGACAACGCTTTGACCTGCTCTGACCAACTAAAGCTGCTCTCATGTACAACATTAACTGCCCTGCTGCAACAATTCGAATTTATGGTCGTTTTCTTTGGAAGCTTGTGACACGTGGCATCGTCTTCTCCAACGGACATATGCCTTGCTCACAACTATATATAGAGAAGAAATCCGAGCTCCACGCACGGGACTCATAAGGGAAAAAAGCTCAAGCTCAAGAACACTCTAGCCAACTCAACAGATTATACAGCGAAGAACTTGCTTTCATAGAATATTTGTAGTTCTTCTCTCTAGAGTATTTAGATCTCTTTCTTCTCTAGACTAAGCTCATTGCCAGATTTATAGCTTAGATTTCGCAGGAGTTCACTTTTAGTGAATTGTTCTTATTGTAAGAACTCCTTCTTAGTTGGAGATTATCCCCTCCCTTTCGAACTTAGGTTTGAATTGTAAAGTCGCTAAGGACTATAACTTAGAAGGGTCTGTCCAGTACACAGATTCCTTGCTGTGGCTTGCTCAGAATAATCAACAAGTTCTCCTGCCAAGTCAGGACCGTGGACGTAGGATCTTGCGTATCCGAACCACGTTATATCGCTTGTGTTATTTACTATTTTATTGCATATCATACAAATCGCTCAAAATCATATGTTTGTATAAAACGTATTTTAAAAGCGCACAGCCAAAAGAATTTATCTTGCGAAAACACGTTTTCAACTGAGACGAATCTCCGGGCCCTACACACTTATCCGCACAACGTCTCCGACTGAGTTTTAACGACTGACTAAAGTCAGTAGGAGAGCTCAGTAGCTGACACACTCTGACCCCGTGATCGAAGGTTACTATTTGGCACTGTTCATCAGTTGCACTAAATAGCTCAGCTGTCCTTCGGTTTGAGAAAAAGAAACTGTGATCAGGTGTATTCACCCCCCCCCCTCTACACCTGACTTTTCGTCTCCGGACCAACAATTGGTATCTGAGCCTCGGTGTTCTTCTGATCGCCGATTCTGTACTACTGGTCCTCTCGAACAGATCCTTGAAAATGATCTCACTGCACAAGCATCTCTTCATTCATCCTTATACTCGTTCACATAATATCTGACATGTCAGGTATTCGGATGGTGCCGATGTTCTCAATAGAGAACTTCACGGTATGGCGCGTGAGAATGGAGGCACACCTCACATCGCTGTACGACAGCATGACGGACGTCCTTGAGACAGGACCCATCATTCCCATGATTGAAAGCATTCAGTTCACTGCTGCGGGAGGTGTAGGAGCACAGACTGGTGCTAAGATCCCTAAAGAAAAATCAGCCTTCACGCCTGAAGAGAAAAAGCTGCACAATCTCGACCGAGTTGCGTGAAATGCTATACTGACAACGCTCAGTGACTCTCATCTCGGGAGAGTGCAAGACTGCAAAACGGCTAAAGAGCTTTGGGATGCCCCGGGCGTATTGAGCCAAGGAACCCCGCAGATCAAAGAGAACAAGCTCGAATTAGAGCTTCAGAAGTTCGAAGCCTTTGCAATGGAGCCCAGTGAGACCATTGACGAGCTTAGCGTCAGATTCACAAATCAAGTCAACATCATCAACGGGCTGGGGAAGATGTTCACCAACAAGGAGATGAACACTAAGATCCTGAGAGTGCTACCTCGACAGAAGTGGCTTCCTTTTGCTACTTATTTACGTCGCTCTGATCTTAATGCTCTAACTCCTGATGTTATATTTTCAGAACTAAAAACGGAGGAATTTGAGCATAGTCTACCCCAAAGGTGTTCCAGTGCTCCAGCTGACACACAGATTGACCATGCCTTCAAGGCAACAGTCAGCAAGACTGGACCCAAACCAGTTTCCTCAAGCAAGGCAGTGGCCACAATCGAAGCAAAGTCTTTCGAGACTTCAGGCACTGACCAACTAGCTTTGATGGCTCTCAAATATCAGAGAGAAAAAGAGAGAGTCAGAAAGCTGAGGAAATACCACCGAGATTCTCCCTCAGGTAAGAAAGAATATCCAAAAAGGGAAGAATCTAAACCTTCTACTGAATGCAGGAATGCAGAGCCTGCTGCTAATCTATCCAAAGACTCAACCGGAAAAAGCAGCAGAACATCCACCTGCTACAACTGTAAGAAGGAGGGACACTACCAGTACGACTGTCCCGAACTCTCAGTTGCTCAACGAGCAGAACGGCAGGCCAGAAGAGAAAAATTTGCCTAAAGAAGGCAGGCCTACATAGCCGGAGAGATATCCGACAACTCACTTGAGGAGGATACATTCATGTATTCCTCTGAAGACGAAGCTACATTTATAGCAGTTCAGGTCAGAGAAACGGTTCCTGAAGGAACAGCTGAATACTGTTTGATGGCCGGAGAAGAGGCTGAGGTAAATTCCAAACTTAATACAACCTCTTCTTCACACAGCACACACGACACGTGCTCGGTCACAGATGATCCTCTGGATGTGGTACAAGCATACGACGATCTGCTAGAGGAGCAGATTCAGCTGAGTAGAGAGTTCAGCAAAACGATTCAGAAACTTGAACAGGTAAAGGCTGAGAATCAGAGACTTTCTTTTGATTGTCAGGTCTCTACTGAGTCAGAGAATCTGGTTGTGAGACTCAAGGAAGAGATTGAATCTCTTATGACTAAGTCTCAGCTTCAAGAGACTCAGATCTCAGTTCTGACTAAGGATAATTCTGAGAAAGAGACTGAAATAGCCCAACTCAGTCAGAAGCTCACAGACGTGCAAAAAGATTATGACTCACTCAGGAGGAGTGACGAGGTCTGGCGAGGACTGATGACTGAACAGTACCTAGGAGCTAAGGAGAAGCTGGAAAGTATGCTTAGAGCGCAACGACCAACAGTCCTGAAAGAAGGTCTTGGCTATACTCACGAAGCTTCTACCTCAAAAAGCTCAGAAGCGCTGGCTGATAGGTTCGTCAGAGGAAAGGTACAAACTGCTGACACCACACCTCAGGCGAAGAATAAGCAGAAAATCATTGCACCTCAGCCGAGCAACAAAAAGCAACTGACCGAAGGTTCCAGCCCCAGGACACCGCGATCAAACTCAGGGGGAACCAAGAAGGTCAGGTGGGCAGAACAGTACAAGGAGCCACTGTATGAGCACCCGGCTCAGTATGGCTCGTACTACTATGAGCCCAGGGTCAGGAGGAGCGCAAAAACTCAGAAGAAGAAAGCTCCTGAACCCAAAATCATCAGAGAAAGTCAGTAGCTCCGAGTCCTGTGGAGAAGAAAACTGACAAGGTTCAGAAGAAGAAGTCTCATACTTCTAAGGTTCCGAGGCAGATTTAGGTTCCGAAATCACCCACTAACAGGGAAAACAGTGTTATCAGGTTCGTGGAGAAAGAATATATACGTTGCAAACTGGAATACCGCAGAGCCTGAGGCTTGCTTGCTCAAACAGACGAAATCTAGTGACAAGTCAGGATGGCTATGGCATAAGAGACTCAACCACCTGAACTTCAAGACTATGAACAAGCTCGCCAAGAACTCTAGAGTCAGAGGACTGCCCAACAAATCGTTCATCAAAGATAGAAATTGTGAAGCATGCTTGAAGGGAAAGCAGACAAAGAAAAGCAATCCACCTATTCCTTCACCTTCTACTGATGGAATCCTTCAACTGCTCCACATGGACTTATTCGGGCCAGTCTCCCCAGTGACTATAAGAGGCAAGAAGTATGCCCTCGTCGTTATTGACGACTACTTGAGATATACTTGGGTAATCTTCATCGCCAACAAATCTGATGTTCAAACTGAGCTACCCAATCTACTGAAGAAACTCAGTGTGGAAAAAGACATCAAGATTCAAAGAATTCGCTCAGACAGAGGAACAGAATTTCTCAACTCAGTAGTCAAGGAATACTGCGATAAAGAGGGAATTCAGCACGAGACATCAGCTGCTTGCACCCCTCAGTAGAACGGACTTGCTGAACGCAAAAATAGAACAGTCAAAGGAGCAGCAAGAACGCTCCTACCAGACTCTGGACTACCCTCAAAGTTCTGGGCTGATGCTACTGACACCGCCTGCTATACTCAGAATCGCTCACTACTTACACAGCAACACATGAAGACACCATTCGAATTATGGAAATGGAGAATTCCTTCTATTTCTCATTTTCATATTTTTGGTTGTCCTTGCTTTATTCACAATAATGGGAAAGATCAGCTGAAGATCTTTGATAGCAAATCTGATCAAGGAGTATTCTTAGAATACCCTCGAGTCAGTAAAGCCTTCAGAGTCTTTAACTATCGAACCCTTTGCGTGGAGGAAAGCCCTCATGTTGTTTTTGATGAGTTTGTTACTGAGAACAGGAAAAATACAGAGACAAACACTGAAGATGTCAGCAGCAAGCTACAAGATCTCGGGACCGCCGATAAAACCGAAAAGATCCCAGCATTGTTGGGATGATGAGTCGGACGATGAAGAAATTCGGACTCGGCCAACAAGCGATGTAGGCCGACCCGGTTAATTCTATCGACAGAATCAACAACGGGTAACAACGGTCGATGAGGAAGCCCCAGTGGTAACTGAGACCTCTACTGAGAATATAAACTCAGGGGGAACGATTAATGTTCCTGAGCTAAATGCCCCTGAACCTGGAAACTCAGTAGATCCTAACCTTCTTACTGAACTACTATAATCTCATAACAGTACTACTGAAATGCCTAACACACCTACTGACTGTGCAGAAGTAGTATCAGAAGAAGAAGCCAGACTCAGACGTTCATGGCTTGACGCTCATTCTTCAGATCTCGTTATAGGAGATCCGTCAGCAACGATAAGAACTAGATCTCGATTGAGTCAAGGAGAAAGCTCACTCTATTCTTGTTTCTTGTCTACCGAAGAACCTCAGTCAATAGAGGATGCACTCAAGGATGCTAACTGGATCATCGCCATGCAAGAAGAGCTGAACCAGTTCGTCAGAAACGAAGTTTGGGAGCTTGTTGACAGACCTACATATCAGCATATGATCGGTACTAAGTGGGTCTTCAAAAACAAGCGTGATGAAAACAACGTCATCATCAGAAACAAAGCTCGACTAGTTGCCAAGGGATACAGTCAAGCAGAAGGAATCGACTTTGATGAAACTTTCGCTCCAGTCGCAAGATTGGAAGCCATTCGTCTTTTCCTAGCCTATGCAACGCATCAAGGATTCAAAGTATATCAGATGGATGTGAAGTCAGCTTTTCTGAACGGCGTACTGAAGGAAGAAGTCTACGTGGAACAATCGCCCGGCTTTCGGCGAGGACATCGAGTGTACGGACTTCGGAAAGCTCTGTATGGGTTAAAACAAGCACCCAGGGCTTGGTACGATACCCTATCAAACTTTCTACTTCAGAAAGGTTTTCAGAAGGGGATAGTAGATCGCACCCTATTCAACATAAAGTCAGGAGATGACATCCTACTGGTGCAAATCTACGTGGACGATATCATTTTCGACTGCAGAAACGAGACCATATGCCAGCAGTTCGAGAAGATGATGAAAGAGAAATTCGAGATGTCCATGATGGGAGAGATGAATTTTTTCCTTGGATTTCAAGTGAAGCAATCACCTGAAGGAATCTTCATCAATCAAGCCAAATACACTCGAGATCTTCTCAAAAGATTCGGCTGCGACTCTAGCAAGCCAGTCAAGATCCCTATGAACACAAATTTTTAAATCGATCTAGGTAAAGATGGAGCTTCTGTTAACTTTACTGATTATAGAGCTATTATTGGTTCTTTATTATACTTAACAGCTAGCCGACCTGACATAACTTATGTTGTAGGTGTATGTGCAAGATTTCAAGCGGATCCTAAGCGAAGTCATCTAGACTCAGCAAAGAAGATTCTGCGCTATCTAAGAGGAACACCTGACGTTGGGTTATGGTATCCTGCTGACGATAATCTTATACTGACAGGTTATTCTGATGCTGATTATGCAGGATGCAGGATAGATCGAAAATCAACTTCCGGAACGTGTCAGTTCCTAGGCAGCAAGCTGATATCTTGGTTTTCAAAGAAACATCATTCAGTAGCAACGTCCACTACTGAAGCTGAGTATATGGCTGCTGGAAGTTGCTGTGCGCAGATCCTTTGGCTTCGACAACAACTGAGAGACTATGGTATAAGTCAGGATGAAGTGCCCATCTACTATGAATCCACAAGTGCTATTGCAATCACTCAGAATCCAGTTCTCCATACGAGATGCAAGCACGTGGATATTCGACACCACTTCATCAGAGACCATGTCGAGAAGAAGGATATCAGAATGGAGAAAATCCATACTGACAAGCAAAGGGCGGACATACTGACCAAACCACTAGCTGAGAACAGATTCAGAGAACTATCAGTTGAGCTAGGTCTACTGGATCCTACTGAATCATATCAGTAGAATACAACTACTAACAAGTGCCATCAATTGTTATCAAGTGTAGGAACCAGTATGACAGGTCAGATGATTAGTACAGTGATTCAGTCGGGAGAATTATACTGTACGCAGTAAGGGGGAACGTGGTCATCAGCACAACAACCACCCTCCTTAACCTTAACTATAACCAGCTGATTGTAAAAGTTCAGCTGAAGAGGTTTGCGTAGTATTTTTTACTTAAACTTTCTCAGAAGCATGCTCGCATTTATTATACCAGTCGCTTGCACTCAGTAGTTAATGAGCATTTATTTCCCGCCATTAATCTTTAAGGATGAGTCAGTAGGAAAACGTTCTTAGTCAAAGTAACTCGTCTTTAATGCTGCATGCAGCGCATTTAATGCATGTCTTCTCACTTACCTTTATTACGCATCATCCTACGTGGGTCTATGGTAGAGGCGGCTAAGTACTCATTCCTTTTATAACATCTAATCTGAGCCGTCGATAAAAATGATAGATTAAAACCCAGCCGTCCGATCTAAACGGCTAATCACGCATATCTTAAAAAATCTTTCAACTTCTACCATTTCCTCAATTTTCGCCATTTCCGATCTTAGAGCTTTTCCTCAGTGATTCAGTTTTCTCCCCAAAATCATAAACTACTTTGCATCTGCATAGTTCAAGCTCTAAATATTACGGTAATGTATTTAATCGTGCTTAAAACTCTACTGACTTACTCTATTTTCAAGTGCTAACGAGTTTTGATGCAGATTTCCATGGCGACGATACAGACCCCCACGAACATCGAAGAAATCATCCTCTCACGCATACAGTTCGAACCCACCATGGCCTTCCGGCAAGTGGATATTCCTTATATGGAGGAGGTTTTTGATGCTCTGGAAGAATCGGGCCTAGACGCTCTTGTTACAAGGCAACCGAGAGCCTATCTTCCCAGGCAAGTAACAGAGGTCTACTACAACTGGAGGACCTTAGAGACTGGAGCAGAAATCTCCAGTTTCGCTTTCATGAAAGAGATCGATTCCCTCTCATGGGACGCCAGTGTTCACGAGTTCAACAGTCGAGATGCTCTCGAACTGGCTTTCGATCTGACAGACGAAGGAATTTCTCCGATTGGATATAAGGAGAAGGAGATTAATTCTTATGTTCAGAAGTTCTGCGGTACGAAGGACATAGCCTTCAAGACCGCTCTGCCGAAGAATTTGTTGCTACCGAGATACCGCGCGCTCGCTTATATCATTTCTCATATCTTAACGAGCTCAGCCGGATCATATGATCAGCTTTCTAAGCCGAAAATCCAGCTGATGATGATTATTGACGATAGAGTCCGCGTCAATTGGACGGACTACTACTTAGCCGAGCTGAGGGCTCAGGCTCAGAAGTTTACCGCTCTACCCACTAGAGAGAGGAAGCTCGCCAGTGTGGGTAAACTGTTGTTTGGGACGAAGATGTCCATCATGATCGAGCAGAGAGTCTCGAGGAGTTCAGCTTTTGCTGACTCCAAGTCCTTCGACAGCAAGCTCATCAAGTTCAAAACTAGAGCCGCTACTGAGAAGTCAGTCGGGCGAGGGCCGCTTGAGCCGAAGAGGGTCGTATCAGACCTGCCCCCTCGCGCTGACCTGCCGAAAAGGAAGAGGCTGACAAAGACTGGACCTTCTGAGGTCCCAGTGGAACAAGCCAAACCAGCCTCTCCCCCGCCTCCTTAGGAAGAACAAATTCTTGACTCGGACACCGGCATTGAGGGTGCCACGTTGAAGGACAAAGTCTAAGTCATCAGCTCTGAGGAAACTCAGTCGGACATTCCGGAACCGACTGAGGAGATATCCTCTGAGTAGACCACCTTCCACTCCACTCGTCTCCGTGCTACAGCTGAAGTCCATGATCAGATTCCAGAAATCGCTGAGCACTCAGACCTAGTGAGGATAGCCATAAGGGCTAGGATACAGATGCTACTGAGGTTCCTAAGTTGGGACATTCTCGAGGACATGATCAAATCTCAGTCAGCTCTATCCCTACTCGCCGAAGAGCAAGATTTGTAGTCAACCATTGGTTTTGGGGAACCAGCTGACCTTGCCTACTTCGAGGACCTGAGGGCTGCGATGCTATACCTTCTCAGTCTGCGCACCTCAGTTCCTGGCGACAGCCCTTCGCCTCCATCTCATCCTGACAACGATGATGACAAGGATGATGATGAGATGGATCGAGCACCACCCAAGGATGCGAGACTGGGAGGTTACTGCTGAGGGTTCTACTCCCCGCGAAAAGGGCCAATCACCACCACCTGCTACATCTGGTGAAGCCCAGGTTGCCTCGAAGCCAAGTCGAGCACAACAACTCGCGTCATCTGAGCAGAGGCTCGGAACCAGTTCTTATCAGATACAACTTATAGGTTCTGTGTCCTCCAAGTTGGTAAACAGGGCTATCAGGCGCCAAGGTGAAAAGAACCGTCTTCTCTCGAAAGACGTTCACATTAAGTGGGCTCAATACACAAAAGCTCAGACGGAGAGCATCAACCGACTTGCAGAAGGGGTCGAAAAAGTCTCTAACGCTCCTACTCAATAGATTAATATTCAGGAGATAGTTGAGACAGCCCTCGCAGCTCAGAAGGCGGACTTAGCCGCCCAGAGTCAGCAGCTCTTGGTAACTCAGCAGAATATCCTCGCTGAGCAGCTAACTAAGGGGCTAGCGGCGGTCCAAGCCACAATGGATGAGAGGAATAAAGTTGCCACCTCCAGTCTCCAATCTACCATTACTCAGCAGGCTGCGGCACTTAAACTCATCCAGAAGGAGATCACAGACTCCCACAATCAATCTCTGCTGAAACTCAGACAGGAGTCAACTGCACAACTCAGATTATTCAGAGAAGATCAGGAGCACGACTGGGATAAATAATGTGATCTGGTCAAGGACTTCGAAGCCACTGCCACTCAAATCAAAGACCTCGTCTACAACTTGGAGAAAGACGTTAAAGCCATCCGCACTCACCTCTCCCAGGCTGATGATGCCAAAAAGGGGGAAGGAGAAGTTAAGATTGAAGATCTTGAGGCGGAACAGGCTGAGGTCCAGAAGAGCCCAGAAGTCCAAGAAATTAATAAGGGGGAAGGTACTTCTACTCAGGGGGAAGGAACCAGCATTGTACCTCAAGCAGAAGGTTCAGCCACCCAGGCTGGACCCAGTTCAGCTGTGCTCCTCCTGGAGTATGCCCCACTCCCCCAATCGACTGTGACTGAGCCAGCACCTATCTCATCCGCTCAGCACATCGAGGAAATTGCTCAATTTCTTGATGAACAAGAAGAAGAAGAAGAAGAGCCACAACAACTGCCACCGCAAAGGCCGGGGAAGGAGATTACTACTGAAGCCACTCCATCTTCCCCGATGCCTAAATTCAAAACCAAGGCGGAGCAAGAAGCCTATGATCTGAGAGTTGCTCAACAGCTGCAAGACAAGCTGGATCATGCGCATCAGATGGAAGAAGCAAAGAAAGGCAAGGAGCCTAAGAAATTGATGGGCAAAATTGCCAAATGCAAGGCTAAGCAGCTGGTGGATGAACATAAAAAGAAAGCTCAAGAGGAGCTATCCAAAGCCCCCACCACTGCAATCCAGCCGACAGCTCAGGGTCACTACACGCCTTATCTTACATCCGAGCAAGAGGCTGAGGACAAAGCCACCTGGGAGGCGACGCTGAAGGGACTAAGTCTCCGGAGAGGAGATGCAAGGACAGCGGCCCTCAGAGAGAAGAAGAGATTAGCTGACTTGGCTAAAATGATTAGCCTATCTCAGAAGCCAGCAGCTGATCCAAGGAAGCAGATTCCACGAGGTTCCAAGTTCAGGAGGGCACCTTATATCAAGAACGACCCTATCCCTCATGTGGACAAGTGGGTGCCAGTCGAGCTTAATGAGCAGTGGGAGGAACTTAAGGAAGATTTTATCAAGGGATACTATGTGTGGGGTATCTATTCTACTGACAGACCAGCTGACCAACTCTTTGATGATCTTATTTGCCGATTTGATATGGAACTCAGAGATCAGCTTCGTCAGATCATGGAAAGAGAGAAGATACCTTTCAAAGCTCCAGCGTTCAGAAGAATCCCTCCTCCCTGGACTACTCGCGGTGTGCTGAGCACAAAAGAGATTGAGAGAAAAGTCGAAGAAGCTGCTTATCACCTCTGCCTAAACTTTGACCATCCTGCTAATCACGAGGAAATCCAAGTCCTTAGAGCCAGAATCTACAAGTATTATTACCTAGACCCTCCGGCTGATAAGTCTGAAGACTTCAAGAAGCGTACTCAGAGATTCAGACGTCAGCAGTGATCTTGCCTTCCTTATCTTCCTTTTGTAAGAGTGATAGAAACTTGTACTCTCTTGATCATATTTATAACAGTTTCTATTGCTTGCCAGACAACTACTCATTGTCTCATGGCTTTTGTTTGTGTTTTTCACAACTGATCACTAAGTGATCTGACACACACTCACATAACCGTTTCTCTGATTTTGCCTATCTCTCGCCTACTGACTTGATGTTTAATTGATCACCTTGATTGTATTTTTAGATATTTTAGGGGGATATTATTGTCAGTAGATTAGCTTTCCTTTCCTTATTGTTTTAGAGTGGAGGTTTTGGCATCATCAATTAGGGGGAAATTGTTGGGTTATGAGTCAGTAGATGGTACTCAGCTGTCTAGTGGTCAAAAGAATATTGGGGGAAATCATAGTAGTACTATGGAATTGAAGATCCCAAAACCCAGCTGATATCAGTAGTGCAGTGTGTCGATAGGATTAGATGATGTATAGGTTAGACTTGTTTTATTTTGATTATCGTTTTGTCTAAGTCCTGTACGGGGTAAACCTGTTGTACGGATCTTCGGACGAAGTTACTCTCCGAACCCCACGTCATCAATGTAAGAGCTTGCGTTCTTCAGCCAGCAGCTGATCTTCACCTCATCTATGTCAGCTTGTCCAACAACGGTAGATATTAAAATCGGGCTCCTTCATCATAATGCTATCTAAACATTAAATCTAGGATTGTTCAACAAACTAGGTTGTGGTTAGGTTAAGGAGTAATTGAAGGATAGATAAATAAGCCATTACCAACTAAGTAAGTAGGAATTGAGGTATGTATGAGACCAACACTGTATCCTATAACTGGTTCATCCTAGATATTAATTAAATTTATGTATCAATGATCGAAGTAGTTATCTCATATGAGTTACTTGAGCCGAGTCTGCCTTGCTCTACTTGCTTTCTCTCGATTTACTTTTCTACTATTTAATTTCTTTACTTAGGTAGTAAACCCAAAATTTATGCGTGGTGGCATCACCAAAACTCTGATCAAAAGGATATATATAGTTGAGTTCCACTGTTCCCCTAAGTTCGACCATATTCTATTCTAATTATAAGATTATGAGTGTGTGAAGGAATTTTATTTGGTGTGAAAACAACGATAACCACAATATCATTAGTATGTAAAAGACAATGAACCGATTTTAAATTCATGGAATGCTTAACTGAACGAAAATTGCGGTGAACAATAGGAGTGGGGTTTTTCATTGTTATAATTTTTTTTAATTGTAATTGTTCATTAGTCATTAACTCATAATTGTATTCATATACACCATTGTTGGGTTATGAGTCAGTAGATGGTACTCAGCTGTCTAGTGGTTAAAAGAATATTGGGGGAAATCATAGTAGTACTATGGAATTGAAGATCCCAAAATCCAGCTGATATCAGAAGTGCAGTGTGTCGATAGGATTAGATGATGTATAGGTTAGACTTGTTTTATTTTGATTATCGTTTTGTCTAAGTCATCGTACGGGGTAAAGCTGTTGGACCGATCTTCGACGAAGTTACTCTCCGAACCCCACGTCATCAATGTAAGAGCTTGCGTTCTTGACCCGACGATGATCTTCACCACGAGTAGGAGACAGCCCATCGCCGATAAGATATCAGTAGAAGAGCATAATGCAAAGCTCAGTACCTTCGCAGTTCATCGCTGACCCACCAGAGCCTTATCAGCTTGTCGGCCGACTCACCGAAGAAGACAGAGACTGTCTTGAGTCATTTGTATCCGACGAAAGCGACCCGGTCGTAAACATCTTTTCGAAGTTCAGCGAGAAGATCATACGAGGATGTGGAATAGTCAACTCTATCTCGACACATTCTCACCTACCACAAACCTCGACCAATGAGACGCCGACAACGCTTTGACACCTGCTCTGACCAACTAAAGCTGCTCTCATGTACATCATTAACTGCCCTGCTGCAACAATTCGAATTTATGGTCGTTTTCTTTGGAAGCTTGTGACACGTGGCATCGTCTTCTCCAACGGACATATGCCTTGCTCACAACTATAAATAGAGAAAAAATCCGAGCTCCACGCACGGGACTCATAAGGGAAAAAAGCTCAAGCTCAAGAACACTCTAGCCAACTCAAGCCATTATACGACGAAGAACTTGCTTTCATAGAATATTTGTAGTTCTTCTCTCTCAGAGTATTTAGATCCCTTTCTTCTCTAGACTAAGCTCATTGCGCATTTATAGCTTAGATTTCGCGAGAGTTCACTTTTAGTGAATTGTTCTTATTGTAAGAACTCCTTCTTAGTTGGAGATTATCCCCTCCCTTTCGAACTTAGGTTTGAATTGTAAAGTCGCTAAGGACTATAACTTAGAAGAGGTCATCCGGTCTGCACGAGATTCCTTGTTGAGGCTTGCTCAGAATAATCAACAAGTTCTCCTGCCAAGTCAGGACCGTGGACGTAGGATCTTGCGTATCCGAACCACGTTATATCGCTTGTGTTATTTACTGTTTTATTGCATATCATACAAACCGCTCAAAATCATATGTTTGTATAAAACGTATTTTAAAAGCGCACAGCCAAAAGAATTTATCTTGCGAAAACACATTTTCAACTGAGACGAATCTCCGGGCCCTACACACTTATCCGCACAACGTCTCCGACTGAGTTTCAATGACTGACTAAAGTCAGTAGGAGAGCTCAGTAGCTGACACACTCTGACCCCGCGATCGAAGGTTACGATTTGGCACTGTTCATCAGTTGCACTAAACAGCTCAGCTGTCCTTCGGTTTGAGAAAAAGAAACTGTGATCAGGTGTATTCACCCCCCCCCCTCTACACCTGACTTTCGTCTCCGGACCAACAACCATCCATTTTAAGTAGAGAATAGAAATAAAATATACATTTTAAATTTATCTTTTATGATATTTTGTTATGTTTTAGTAATTATACAAATAATTTCTCATTTGTATTTACAAAAACAAATATGCTCGTGATTGCAGTTTTGATTATAGTATATAATTTGAAATTTAAATAAGTTAAGATTTATATTTTATAAGCTATTTTTTTTGTCGGATGTATTAATAAACTTTTATTTTAATGAGTTATATTGTTGGGTGATGATTTAACTTAAGATTTTAATATCCGAAAACCCTAGCTGAGTGATGAACCAATATAATGTATTAGATGTATAGCTTAGTTGAGCTCAGCTTGTGAGGAGCTTTGTAGGCTAGATAGAGTTCAGTAGCTGTTGTTAGTTTCAGTACATTATTCTTCTCAACAGTTGCTAGACTCAGTTGTCTGAAGAATCAGTAGGATTCAACCGAATCTACTAAATGAGTGTTGTGACTCAGTACCGAAGGATCGACATTTATGCTGAATCTTTCAGAGAATGTCAGTAGACGAACACTCAGTAAAGTGTCATAGGTATCACAGGAAGTCAACTTAGCATCAGTCTTGGAGTTTGAACAAGCCTCACTACCAATTAACCTCGACCAGTAAGGAGCTGCCATCACTATACTTATCCTGACATTAAAGTTGCGCTCATCCTGAAAAAGAGAGAATCTCTACAATTGCATTCAAATGAAGATGACCATTTTCCTTGTCGCTTTTGAAACGTGGCTAGGTCCCCTCCAACGGATCTATTCATGGGCCAAGACTATAAACAGAGGTTGATCTTCAACCGTTGAAGACCACCGGGAACACAAAGCATTCAAGCAATTAAAACTCTAGCACACTCAAAGCATACAAAGCGAAGAACTCTCAAACCGCAGAAATCTGATGCGGTTCTTCACTCTAGAGTAACTAGGTTCCCATTCTCTATACTCTATGCATTCATTGTTAGATCATAAGCTTAGATACCGAAGGAGTTCATCTTCTAATTGTTCTTATTGTAAGAACTACTTCACAGTTGGACAAAATCTCAAACCTTGTAAAGTCACTAAGACTATAACTAGTGATTTGTCCAGTGTACGGATCCACTGAGACTTTCTCAGTATAATCTATTCAAGAGCTCGTGGTAATTCAGGACAATGGATGTAGGATCTTGTGTATCTGAACCACTTTAAAAACTGTGTGTCGGTTTACTGATTATTGTTCATCATGCACTTAAATTATTTTGAAAAATCATAACTCTGGATTTTCAGAAAAGCTAATAAGACACGCACAAGCATAAACTAAAACAGTTTTAAGTAACAAACGTTTTTCAGAAGAAACGATTAAAATTGGGCATATACTATTCTGCAAAACTTTTTGTACTGAATCGCCTGTCAACTGACTTCAGTTAGTGAACAATGTTCAGTAGCTTGAAACACTCTGCCCACGCGATCAGAAAGTTTACTTGTCGAGCTGAATTATTCGACAAGCAAATGCGGTACAATACTGACTTCGCATTTTAGTTAAAACTTGGACACAGGTGCATTTAACACCCCCCACCCTACACCTGAAGACTCTTCTCTGGACTAACAATTAGGATTAAAAAGGTGTTCTTCTGATCATCGTTTTTGAGACACAATGGTCTACTCAAACAGATCCTGAAAAAAACTTTTCATTGCATTTACATTTCTTTCATTCATTCTATACTTTGTTTCCACCATGTCTGATATGTCAAGTATAAGGATGATTCCGATGTTCTCAGTAGAGAACTATAGTATAGTGAGAGTCAAAATAGAAGTGCACTTAACGTCGTTTCATGACAGCATAACTAAAGTTTTGGAGACCGGAACCATTGAGCCCATGATCGACAGTGTTTAATTTGCTGTTGTGGGAGGCAGATGGGCTGCCACAGGGGAGAAGGTTCCAAAATATATGAACTCCTACAACGAACACTGCAGGGAATTACTAACACACCAAGGGATCATGATTATAAAGCAACAATCAACACTTCAACAACGAGTCAGTCAAACTCCGCTGGCCTTGAAGTATCAGAAAGAGAAGGACAGAGTCAAAAAACTAAAGAGAGTCGCTAAGGGCTCACAAGGTAAGAAGGATATTCCAACAAAGAAAAATGAGCATAACTCTCAATCTGAATGTAGGGACACAGAGAATACTGCCACACAATCTAAGGATACAGTCAAAAGAGAAGGCAGATCTTCATCGTGATCAACTGCCAGAAATCTGGACACTACAAGTATGATTGTCTAGAGCTCTCAGTTGCCGAAAGAGCTGAAAGGCAGGCCAGAAGAGACAAATTCGTTAAGAAAAGATAGTCCTACATAGCTGGAGAGTTGTCAGATTGTTCTAGCAAAAATGATATATTCATGGATTCATTAGATGATGAAGCTAAATTCATGGCAATAGAAGTTGAAGAAATAGAACAATATTTAATGGCTGGAGAATATGCTGAGGTAGCTTGTCATTTAGATGTACATTCCTCTTCACCACGCACACACGACACATGTTCAGTTGTAGGAGAACCTCTAGATGTGGTTCTAGCATATGAAGATCTCCTTGAGGAACAAATTCAGATGAGCATGCAATTCAACAAGACAATTCAAGAGATGAAAATCCTGAAAGCAGAGAATCAAAGACTTTCTCGGGAAAGTCAAGTTTTTACTGAGTCCGAAGGACTAGTTGTGAGACAAAAGGAGGAGATTAAATCTCTGATGACCAAGTCTCAGCAATAATAATATCAAATCTCAGTATTGACTAAGGACATTACTGAGAAAGATAACTGACATTGTCAGTCTGAGTCAGAAGCTTTCATAAGTTAAAGCAGACTATGAAGCACTCAGGAAGAGTGACGAGGTCCGGAGAACACTGATGACTAAGAAATACCTCGGAGCCCAAGAAAAGTTTGAAGGGATGCTAAGAGTTCAAAGACCAGCCTTCACTGTGGAAGGACTTGAATATTCACAAGATGCATCAACTTTAACATATAGAGGCTTAGAAAAGCTGGATGACTGGTTTGTCCAAGGGGGAAATATGCTGAACCTATGAACCCCAAGGGTGAAAATCCTATGGTTTGTTCCCATTATGCTTCCATCACCTCCAACCTATTAATAAAACGAAAAAAGAAATAAAATTTCAGATAAATCCTAACCATCCACACACGAAGATGAAGGGTATTTTTGTTCTTAATTATCTTGATAGGGGGTGTTCTCCATAGTGCGTATATGTAGGGTTTTCACCATAGGACCCCAATTTATACCAATATTTACAGCCCCAATTGCCCCCTTCATTCGAGAGCAATCGATTATCATTCTTCACTTTGATGAGTAGTCTTTGCTTTCCTTCCCGAGATAAATCGATGTGAGCGACTGTGAAATCAACGAGCATTGTTTGTTTCCTTTTCGAGAGAAATCAACGCGACTACTAGTGAAATCGATGAGCATATTTGTCTTTCGATTTCAGAGAGAAATCAACACGATCGTCTGTGATGGTGGCACAAGTTCAAATCAGAGCCCATTCTCATTTCTCTGAAGATACTAGAGGCTTTGAATCTAATTCATCTTGGTTCCCTTTGAGCAAGAATGTCGCCTTTCGATTGAAGTATTTCTCTGAAGATCTTGCGGAAAGCTTAAGTCAGTAAGTGTTTGCTCGTAATCACTCGTGTGTTCTTGATTTCTAGGTGAGCTTCGATTTGAATTCTTCCCTCTATTTATAGAGGTGAGCCATGGAAAGATCCGTTGGAAACGACGATTCATATGTCACTCTCTTTTGGGTAGTTTTGAAAGCTTGAGCGTTTTATCCCTTGATATCCCGTGCGTGAAGCTCGGATTTTCTTCTCTATTTATAGTCGTGACCCAGACATTTGCCCGTTGGAGAGGACGATGCCACGTGTCACAAACTTCCAAAGAAAACGACCATATATTCGAATTGTTGCAGCAGAGTTGTTGATACTGTTCATGAGAGCAGCTTTAGTTGGTCAGAGCAGATAATGCGTTAACGGCTTCTCATTGGTCGAGGTTTGTGGTAGGTGAGATGTGTCAGACATTGGTCTTCATCGGAGTTGACTCTCACTTATCCTCGTATGATCTTCTGCTGACTTTCGAGTGATGTTAAAAGCTGGGTCGTTTCCTGTCGGATACAGTAGACTTGATGCAGTCTCTGTCTTCTTCGTCTGAGTCGGCTGATAAGATATTCTACTGAGTGTCGTCAGCTGTAGACTGCGAAGGTACTGAGCTTTGTGTAAGGTTCTTCTACTGATGTCCGTCAGCTGATAAGGTGTCTTCTACTGAGGCGAAGATCAGCTGATGACTTAAAAACATAAGCTCTTACACTGATGACGTGGGGTTCTGGAAAGTAACTTCCTTCTGAAGATCAGTCCAACATTTTACCCCGTACAGGACATAGACACGAAACATAGAGAAATTGAAATCAGTCTAGCTTATTACATCATCTAGTCCTATCGACACTACACTACTGATACCAGCTGGATTTTGGGATCTTCAATTCCATAGCATGAACACTACGATTTCCCCCAATATTATTTTACCCAATAAAATGCTAAGTATCATTTACTGACTCATAACTCAACAAATACTTTTATACGCAGTGATACATTTAGAATAATTGATTATTTTCTAAAGAACAAAAGATACTATGAAGAAAAAAAGAAAAAAATGATACTTTTATTCATAACAAGTGATACATTTGTTAATAACATGTGATACTCTTACTTATATTCACAAAAAGTAACACATTTGTTAATAACATACGCAATAAGTGATACATTTAGAATAATTGATTATTTTCTTAAGAACAAAGATACTATTAAAAAAAATGATACTTTTATTCATAACAAATGATACATTTGTTAATAACATGTGATACTCTTACTCATATTCACAACAAGTGACACATTTGTTAATAACATGCGATCGGTTCTGTCGTGCTTGTCAACCGATCAATGAGCACTCCCATGCGGTAATCCCAGAGCTGATAGTTCGAAATATGCTCCAAACCCTAATCGAGATTTTTTTTTAATAATGAATAACCCGCAGCTGCTACCTTTGGTACGCACATGGTAAACTTTACATAGCGGCCGCTGGAATTTGAACTCATAACATTTGGCCACAGGCTACCTACCTTAACTGTTATACCATCCCATAAGGACAACCCTGGTCGAGATTTAAATATGAATTTTTTTTATGAGTATGTAGCATATTCAGACGACCGCGCTAAATTTTTTGTGTTTTAAGTTATTTTACGTTGCAAACTCTAGTTGATTTGAAAATTTCAAAATCACTTGATTTATACAAACAATAAAAACTTCCCCTTTGGTCAAAGGAAATATATAATTGAATTATATTTAATTCAATTTTAGATGCTAGAAATAGTTGGATTTCCTTTTAAATATAAAAATGAATTTCTTTGAAGAGCCCGAAAATATGGCCCATCTAATCAGCCCGTAATATATTTCCTCTCTTGCGCTTACTAGCAATTCTCAATTTCTAGGGTTTTAAGGGTTTTTCCTCCCATCTCCGCGAGTCAGCTCTTCGAAGATGAGGAAACTTAAGTTTCACGAGAAGAAGTTACTGAAAAGGTTTAACTTCTTGGAATGGAAGAGAGAAGGCGGGCAGAGGGAAAACCTCGTGATGCATCGCTATCACGTCACTGGCAGAGATGATTACAAAAAGTAATTTTCAAGCTTATCAATTTTTATGTATTTGGCTAGGTTGAGAAATTCAAAAGTTTGTTTTTTGGTAGAGTTTCACTCATAGTTTTCTTGAACCGAACTACTATTATTGTTTTTTTTAGGTATTCGAGTTTGTGTAGATCGGTGCAGAAGCTGGTAAGCATACTCAAACAGATGGACCCAAGAGATCCTTATCGAATCGAGATGACCGATAATCTTCTTGAAAAGTTGTGAGTATTTTGAATTGGAATTCAGTTTTGGCGCCACCTCCGAATTAGAAAAGTTTTGATTATGTTGTCTTACACTGTTTCGGAAGTTGGTCTGTATCTGGTTCAGTCTTCTGTTCTTGTATATATCAGTTTAATACAAAGGCGTGAAGTTGCTCTTGTAGTAACTAGTTCTTTTACTAGTTAATTTTACTAAACTTGTGTGCGGGACATCAATGCCGCCATTGTTAAGGAATATCTGAAAATTTTATTAAAGTTATACCCATTTTTGTGAGGTACACGGCAGTAGTAGATAGATCCTCCATGCATAGTGTATCAGGCTGATATTAGTAAACTTAGTAAAAAACTACTGATGTTCTATTCGTTCTTTGATCAACTGGCAATATTTTAGTTGTTTTCATTTTGTTAACGATGTTCTCCTGAAATTAAAAATACAGAATAAAGAGATTATCATTCACTACTTAAATGTACTTGTCATCTGGTATGTTGCAAGTGTGTTCTGATCGGTTAACTTGATGCTTTCTCAAGTACAATAATTTTTTTTTGGTTAAGTTAGTACTGCAAATTGGTTAAGGCTTATCTTTTGCAATTTCTTACTCATTGATGTTCTATCAATTTAGGTACAATATGGGTGTAATACCGTCTCGTAAAAGTTTGGCTTTGTGTGAGAATCTCACAGTATCATCTTTCTGCCGGTAAGTGAGGCAGTGCAATTTGTTGATGTAATTCTGTATGAATAAATATTTTATCGTAGAATTAAAACATACTTAGCTCTTAAGCTTTATTAATGCTGAAGAGTGACTTCACACTACTATCTTTTCCAATAAGAAGATAACAATCTCCCTGAACACAATCTTCACAGTTATTATTTTTTATTATAAAGCAGCATATCATTCTATTTCAAGATTTTGGTGTGAGATTTTTGGGTTAAATCTTAGTTGCTGATGGTTAATGGATGTAATAAGCAAACAAGCGCGACTTTGGAATAGCAATAACTACTAATTGATAGCCAAAAATAAGAGTTAGTATTAACAAGTCTTTGTAACACAATTTTTTTTCTTGGTGTCTTGTATTGCTTCAGACGTAGACTCGCCACTGTCTTGGTTAGGCTGAAGTTTGCAGAACACTTGAAAGAAGCAATCACTTATATTGAGCAGGGGCATCTTCGTGTAGGACCCGATACCATCACTGATCCAGCATTTCTTGTAACAAGAAACATGGAAGACTTCATAACATGGGTAGATACATCGAAGATAAGAAGGAAGGTCTTGGAGTACAATGATAAGTTGGATGACTATGATGCAATGAACTAATGGTTCGCTTTATTCTTAGCTCGACAGTGAAGATTCTACAAATATGCCCGCGCTGGCCTTCATGGCATGCATAGCAGACCTTCACGTCACGCGTCATTTGGCAGTTCTTTAATTTCCCAGTGCTGTATTTTTCTGCTGTTTACTTCTGTTGTTTCTGGGTTGTATTGAATGAAATTAATATTTTTGACTTATTTCAGATACGCATAATGGAAAGGTTATTGGTTTCCTTCATTTTCTCACATGTAAAATTTTGAGGTTTGTCAAACAGTTCCTTTATGTGTCCTTTCTTTTCTATTGCACCAGTAATTCAGCAGCAACTGGGAAAAGCTGATCCAAAAACCACATACAACTTAACTGAACAATAGATACAAAGTAGTATTCTCTGTGGTGTTATTTTCCATGGTTACATTTACCGGCTTGTAGTTCATAACCTAACACTCAGCAGCAAAGATGTTTCGGAAACTACTAGAAAGTATGAAAAGTTGAATTAAGGTCCAAGAGTTGCTGAGCTTATTGTGAGTATGGCTATGCTTTTATCATACATTGTTGCCGTGTTACCACAAAATCAAGGAGAGCTAGTTTCTGATGATGAAGAGACCTCAGCCGTTGGCTCTCTAGGTAAACCGGGTGTTGGCTGGAAGGGAAACGGAGGCAGCTGGACCGGTGATGGTGGCGGAGATATAACTAAACCGGGAAGAGGTGGGAGATTGAACAAAGGAGGTGCAGAGAAAAGTGGAGGAAAAATTGAAGTAATGGGAGGAATTATAGAAGGTGGTGGGTGAAAAGGCTCTGGATTATTCAACGGTAAATTGTCAGGTGGCTGGTTAGTGACACTTTGTGATAACTTGGGCAGTTTCTTAGGTTGGTTGGTAGGTAATGGTGGGAGAAATGGGATCCCAGGGAGCGGTGGGAGGCGTGGAAGTTGTGGCAGTGGTGGCAGTCGAGGCAGCGGTGGGAGGAAGCTGCCTATGGATGGTGGATCTTGAACTGGTGGTAGGAATGCAGGATCATTTGGGGTTGAGACTTGAGATAATCTGAGATCACTCCTCTTGATGGTTGGCTTCTGATCGCATACCTGTGGTGTGAATGTGAAGAAGCCTGCTGAGAAAACATGCGTCCCATCTCTTGTAGAGTTTAGATGTAAGGTTGATGAAGCAGCAGCAGCAGCTGCTACAGCACAGTATGGTTTGCTGCTGCTGATTAGTCTGACTGAACATCCTCTCATCTTCCTCACATGTTTGCCCACTCGGAAAGGGAGCTCTACTTTGAACTCTCCATGCCTGTCGGTTTTCACCTCGTGCTGGAACCTCCTACCCGATCTGGGGTCCTTGCATTCTACTGCAACAGATGCACCTGAGGAGAGAGGGATTCATCTCTAAGAAACATAGCTTTATTAATAGTATTTGAAAGATGATTAAACCTGGGATGAAGAAGTGGGTGGCTCTGGGGAAACATGTGTCGCAGTAGACTGTCCCAACAACTACAGCAGATGGCTTGTGTTGGTGTTTACATTCTGATGTTTTGGTAAATGCAATACTTAGTAACATTACTGTCCAAAACCAAGACATGATTCTTTTTTGTGTGAGATGGGAAATTGGTAGTGTTGTCCAACCTTTTTATACTAGCAAGGATGGAAGGAAGGAAGTAAGGAAGGAAGGGTCTTAATGATGTTCATGAAAAAACAAGTGAACTGCAGAGTAGTCCCCATGGGATGACATAGCGGTGAAGGTGGGTGGTCCGAGACCGATAGGTCATGGATTCAATTCCCACTGGACACGCTATGTGTGAGTCTGTCACCCTGTCACATTAAGGGTGGTTTAACTCTTCTGTGTGGTTTGCAGGTTATTGCACAGGAGCGAAGTTTACCCTGTGCGCACCAAAGGTAGCGGCTGCGGGTTCCTCGTCAACAAAAAAAAAAAGTGAACTGCAGAGTAGCAGCATTATTTAGGTAGCAGATGAACAGACAGATCAACTTTAAATGCATCAAAATTACGTAAAAACTTGTATCAGATCGTCAGAGAATATCATTCAAGTCGTAAGTAAGCAATATGGTTTGACATAAGATTAGTCTTGGTTGAGAATTGGGTGAAGGGAGAGTTGTTGGGTCACAAAATTCATGACATTCCCTCAACTGAATTCTGAGAGAAGCGTCATCTGCATGCTTTTCCCATCAATTATCAACTCTTTTATCCACTCAATACTACTTCTAGTACATACGTACAACGGTACAAGTACAACCATATATGTTGATAGAATAATATATTCTGTCTTCACGGGTTCTAAACTGGTCTATTAATTAATTTCATGAAGCATGTGTTTTACTTTTATTCTTGTAAAAGTTACAAAGAAGAGTAAAAAAACCTACAATGCTCCCTGAGCAACGAGTGCAGCTAATAATTTACTATTAGCTTAATAATATGATCATATGTTAGAATCCTAGGTAATTAAAACCAATCTATATATATCATTCTAGGCAGTGGATCAAACACAAAAAGTTGGCAAATACATGGTATAAATAGAGTATGTAATTTACGTATTAACTGTTTATTAGGGCTATAGATTTATAGGTCTTCGAATATTAGCCAGAAAAAAGAAATTGGTTACCTTTATTTCGAATATTCCATATACTGTATACATTAGTAAGTAATCGGGTCGGGCAGGGCCAACCCGAAGTTCGTAGGCCCGTTTCTGGTTGCCCGATCCCGCCCATGCAGATGCAGGGCTGCCCAGTACTAATAGTTTCTGAGGCTATGTTGTCTGACCATTTTCGATAATTCTTACTTGTACTAACGATAATCCTGCTGCCCCTTCCCTTTTGAAAAAGTAATTGCCTTTTTTAATACACAAAAATTTAGCCATCAGTGTCTTTACAATGAGCAAGTTCGTCGATATTATCAACCGCTGTAATACTTTACAAATATGTTTGCAAATACTTACTATAAATACTTTTATTAAATTGTATTTAAGCAAAAGTATTTAATTTTTTGTATTAATATTAAGTAGATATTGTTATATATTAAAAAAATTATACAGTAGTATTTAAGTATAAAATTATCTAAAAATCAAGGCTTATAGATTTATCTACAAAGATTTGAGTGTACTACATTTATATCTTCTTGTGTGTATCATATCAATACGGATATTGATATGTGCGAAACATGACCTACTTTTCTTAATAAAAAAGTCAAACGATTAATTTTAGAAAAGTTAAGGCAGAAAGCATAAATACTTAAAAAATAGTCAAAAGCAGTTGCAAATAACGCACCCTTAGTCTGAGACTTATATTCGAAGGTAGCTGCATGATTGATTATCCATCTTAATAATGATGCAATTGGGAGGCGATTGTAAAGAAAAATGGTGTGGGCATGAATTCCTGTACGAGTATGATGGATTCTGGTTCCCGAAAATCTACCTGGAAACAAGTCAACAAGTTCTGGAGACATTCAAACCACTCCCCACCGACATCATTCTTGCTTCTTTCCCCAAGACCGGAACCACATGGCTCAAAGCCCTGCTCTACTCCATCACCCCCCGATCCACTACCCTTCTGCGCTCCACTCACCCACAAGAACTCGTCCCATCTCTCGAAACCAACCTCTACGTCCGAAGACAGTTCCAGCAGATATGGAAGGATGCGGAGGATGACCCGTGGGAGTTGGAGGGTGCGGTGGATCAGTTCTGCCCTACTACGATCATGTCTTGGCTTACAGAGAGGAGAGCATGAGGAGGCCGGCCAAGGTGTTCTTCCTGACTTA
Organism: Lavandula angustifolia; assembly: GCA_028984105.1. NCBI lineage: Eukaryota > Viridiplantae > Streptophyta > Magnoliopsida > Lamiales > Lamiaceae > Lavandula > Lavandula angustifolia. Next base: position 16,898,260 of record CM054811.1, read on the forward strand.
CGAGGAGCTCAAGGAATCACGTGAGAGAGCTTGCAGAGTTCTTGGGGTGTCCGTTTGGAGATGGAGATGGATACATAGTTGAGGAGATTGTGGAGATGTGCAGCTTTGAGGTGTTGAGCAATCAAGAGATCAACAAATCGAGCGATTGCCCGGAGAGTGGGTTTCCGTTGCCGTACAATTCCTTCTTTAGGAGAGGGGGAAGTTGGAGATCATTTGAGGTATTCGTTAGATAGATGATGTTACCAGAGACAAGTTTGTATTAGGTCTTTATATGAATAATATATCTTAGCTTTTATTCACCAACAAAATATATATTCTAACTAAAAAAAGTGTGCATAATAATTAAGCTAATGCGAGAGAGAGAAACCGCATATGACCACAAGCTCGCAATTGGCGAGAACAAACAAGTCCCTACAGTGGAGGGAATTGATACCTATTCCATTCGATTGTTTTTTACTTGCTTTAAAATAAATAAGAATGTAATCTAAACAAAACATACCCCACACATTTCCTTAAGTTTACAAATAGTAACAGAAAATAGAAATGGAAGAAGCATGTATACAAATTTCCTAAAGCATTTACTTATCGTAAAACGCCAGAAGCTGCTTCACATGATTCTGCCATGCACCAACGTTTTCTCCATCTACCGCAACCCAGTCAACAACAGTTGATGCTGGTTGTTCCCACCATTCTTCAAGCTACAAAAAAACACATCAACAAAATTGCCATCACATTTTTCTAACCAATTCAAGCATAAACATTGCTACTTACCAAGCCTCTGACGTATTTGCAGTCTTCGAGGCATTTTTGAGCATTTACAACTGCATTCGTCAGTTCTGGTAACCATTTTTCTCTAACAGTTTTCTCTTGCTCACCTGCTACATTCAAGCAATAGTTTGTCGTCCTGCAAGCAATAGTTTGAAAAGAAATCGATAATTACAACCATAAACGAAGAAACACCAAATAGAGCATCATGATTTCTCTTTTAATGCTTCTCTGATTTCAAGCATTTTTGCAAATATGAGGAATCATCACCAAACAATTAAAGGAAATAATACAAAAATAGAACCACATGATTTAACCAAAAAATAAATAAATGAGATGGATGTGTCAGCATTGTAAAGAAAAATAAAATCTGGTGAATATACCTGTCATACTCTTGTTGTGCACGATGAGCGTGATTTAATAGAGCATGACCACTCTCTACAAGATTCCGTCGTACATGCACCATGTCAATAGCCTTTGCCAAATCCTCCAATGCGCAAGCTTCAGAACCACGAAGCTTCAAACAGAACTCCATGGACTCTAGCACTGATGCCAAACCAGCATCAAGTCCATCAAAACCTGCGCATGAATTAAAAAAGCAAATAATCCTGGCTTGGCCACATATATTGGTTAAAGGGAATCATAATATGTTTTCTCAAAGAATTTGAGTCACACCATTCATCATGAGTTTATGCAAAGAAATGCAATAATTCCATAAAATAACATATTTCTAAGATAGAAGAAAATCATTTGCTATAAATAAGCACTTAACCTAAGAAAACCTAGAAATAATGCAAACAATGAAAATGCTCACCAGCAGGATACTGTAGGGCAGCAGAAATGCGACATATGGACGGAACTGCAGAAGGATCTCTGGCACCAGCTCTAGCAGTCAGCATTGCTGCATTCCTCTCAGCAGTAGCAACTGCTTCAGGGCCTGCAGAGGCATTTGTGCCCATCGACTCCAAGAGTGCCTGAATTGAAAGAAAAATACACGTAAGAACAAGGTTTTTAAAAAGCAATAGCAGCTCCTATCATCGATCTCCCTCAAGCTCAACCACCTATCCTCTCTCACCACAAACACACACACACACTGTGGATATTATGTTATTTGTTACATTATTATGAATTTGCTATGAGATGAATTTATAGAGTTTGTTATGAGTTTTACGAATTTCAGAGTAAAGCTATGAATTAGGAACAAGGTTTATTTTTACTGATGAGGCTTATGCCTAAGTGCGCCTCGAGGATCCGTGCTTAATCTTGCACAAGAGAAACCTACGATATACCCGCTCCATGCATAATCCACGAAAATGGTAAAACTTTTTACTGCAAACGAGTCACATCATGGAACAAACTCCTGATCTTAAGATAATTGTGTGCAGTACTACAAATAGTATCTAAACTAGACAACCTTAAGCAAACAGTATTTCACTTTCTTTCATAGTGGAAAAACAAACCTTAGGTGTTGGTGGAAGTATGTAAAGCATGCAAACAATAAAAAGATTGAGTTACATAGAAGAAGTTTCACCACTCGGCAATATAGCAACTTCTAAATTAGATTAACACCACCTTAAGCAAACAATATTGCACTTTCTTTTATAGTGGCTGCAAACCTGAGGTGTGGACGGAAGCATGTAAAGGCTGTTTTCAGGTGTTTGATAGAATGCTTGAACTTCCTTATCAATGATCCCGTTTGCTCTGTTAGATAAGTCTGTCACAATATTACATGCAGGAATTACAGTGCTTGATGCATATTCTCTTGCAGCTAACGGCTGCTGACTCCAGAATGAAGCAGCATCCTACGGTACAAGGAAAAGTCTTCAGTATTTAGCCATCACAAAGAGAACATGCATACACTGCCAAACTACTTATCAGACCAATAATAAAATCTTATAGTTTCATACATGGATGCACCTCAACCTTAGAGACCATTACATACAAAACAAATACTGAAACAATACCACTTCCATAAATATACATGTATAGTGATCATTAAATAGTTATGCTTTATAATAATTTCTCTACACATGAATTTACTCTTCCTGTACTAGCAGCCAAATTTTTACATGTGTTTTTTACTAAAACTATCTACCGTACATGCATGTAGAGCATGCTGTTCTTTTGCAGACACAGATTAGTCACATTGAAGTGTCAGAATTAAAATATTAACTAATGTTGATGAAGCTCATCGATGGGGGATTTGAACTTTAGTCTAATTAATAAAATGGTCTTCACACATGTTAATGCCTTGTAAAGTATTCCTACTTTAATTATTCAGTTAAATAATGGAGGGAATGGAAGTACAAGCCTACAAGGCTCATACATTTGTGTAGTTAATGTGCATTTTCTGTATATTTGAGTGTGTCCACAAGTGCAAGTAAAATATCCTACCATGTTTGCCTGAAGTAATGCTTTGTAGATCGACTCCAACTCAGATCTACGAGCATCAAACTCTTCAATCTTCTTCCACTTTTTCCGTAAAGAATTCTCAGCTTCCTTCCTTTCAGCACACAGCTTATCCAAGCGCTGGACTTCCGATACCAATGTATTCAAACTAGCACGTAACCCAGCAGCTTCTCTTTCTTTGGCCCAAACTTCAAACTACAAAGGATGATGAAGAGACATATTAAGAAAGGCATTGCCGTCCAAGGCAACCCAAGGCAGTGATCCAGTCGGCCGACCACGTAGCACCGGAGCCTTGTCGTGCACCATAACAAATTAACAATGCTTAACATAAGCTTTAGAATCGTAAATACTACCTCAAGTTGCCTCAGGCTGCTCATACTCTGAGATGTCCCTGCAGTTACGAGAGAGTTAGAGGAAACTGCATCACCACTTCCATTGAGACGTTTGAGTAGTAGTTGACTCATTTTTCTAGCTTCTGCAGCCTTGTTTAGTGCATCTTCGGTCGCCAAAAATTGTTGTACATGTGCTTTCTGTAGAAAATGTAGTGTGGTAACAATAAATAAATAAAAAAAACAGAAATTGCAAAGATCGAAGGGGTTGACATCAGCAGAACTAGAAGTAAAAAGAAAAGTTGACATCTGCAGAACTAAAAGTAAAGAGAAAAGCAAACTATAAGAAAAATACATGCATTGGACTTCTCAGGCTGCAAATGTAATGAGCAAAATGAAATCCATACTTAGAAAATAAAAAAGCACTTTGTAACAGGAAAAGTGAGAAAGAAGGGTGAGATTATACAATAAAACTGACACTATAATTAAATACCTGTCTCTCCAGAAGTTGATTTTCAGTCCCTCTTGAAGGAGTATCACCCCCGAGCTTCCCATTACTATAAATTTGATACTGTAGTGGAGAACTGATGTCAGTAGAAGAAGCTTCAACTATTGTGTCATTCTCGTACTTGTACCTTAGTAAGAGAAACAAATATTCAGAAAAAGAAAAATTTTGATATCAAGAATGGAGATGCAATCCAATATACACAGTGTTAAGAACAAATTAAAAAATTAATATGTAGAAACTGAATCACAATGCATCAAGGTTTTAGATGGAACGAATACAAAAGAGGTTCATCACATCAAAAATTAGTAGGCAAAATGGTAGGCTCTTGCATTTGAGAGAAGTAGAAAGATAATTGACATCCCAAGGGATAAAAAAATACATTGTTCTTACTATGAAGGTAGAGAAATAACGACAATCTAATACATCCCCAGAGCTCAGAGGCTCAAAAGGCAGAACAGCATTGCCCAAAGGATGAACCGGTAGTAACTAACAGAAGGTGAGACTATATCAATGCAATACGCATCCCCAGAGTGACACCGAAAAGATTTCTGGCACATAAGATACATTTTTTTAGGAGTGCAGATATTGGTAGACAACAAAATGTGTTTAGAACCAAAGCAACAATCAGTATCATTTCAACTAAAATAACAAGAAAGTATATTAAGTGAGCAAAACCCATTGCAATATGTTGGTTCATAGAAAAGTGCACAGGTACATCTCTCATAAACGGAAAAAATGATTTATGCTAGATGAAGTATAAAAAGCAGTAAAACAATAATAAACAAAGTACAGGAAAAACTTCCTCTGTCAAATATTTCGTTAATGTAGAAATAGAGCATATAAAAGTCCCATAAACCATAACTACTATCTAGTGAGTGCAGGTTCATCATAATACCTTAATGCTTCTGCATCAGCTCTGATATCAATTTTCTCTATTTCCTTTGTGATTTGAGTTTTCAACCATTGGGTATATGAGGTGATAGCTAGCAGTAACTGAGGAGGGCTTTTCAGACAATCAACAAGCGTATCTTTAATTTCACTAGGTAAGTCAAAATCAAAATCAATGCCTAATTTTGCGACTTCTGGTAGCGGATTAACATGGATTCCATTTCCTTCATAAGCAGGGAAGGTGCTACGGATTTTTTCAGCCATCTGAGTGGCAAGAGATTGACAAAGTTTCCGGATATTTCTTTCCCTTGCTGTCTCTATAAGTATCATATTGTCTGCAGATTTCCCACCATTGACAGTTGAGTACAATTCCTGATCACTATTTGCAGGGAAGATGGTAAATGTTTCATTAGAATCAGCGCTGGACCTCCGAGCATCCCTAGCTTGGTTTACATAGAAGCGAAGACGTTTATGGTACTCAGAAAATATTTTTGCAGCTTCATTACGCTGTTGATCATACGCCTCCAACATCACCTGCTTGTGCCTACAATTGGAGAATCAAATTGTTAATTTACATTTCACTACGAGAACTGAATGCTGATGATGTTAACTCTTCAAAGTCAAGGACAAAATTCAGTGTTCTTGCATCAAATCAGCAAGATAATTATCAGATCAAAGCTTATAATGGAAGCTACTTTGGGAAACAAGTCAAGATAAACAGAATCTATCCCTATCTAGATCTCAAATAGAACATATACTTTGAATTTAGCGATCAAATACCTACAATCTCACTTCAGCTTCAAGCATAAAAGTGTCCACTGCGCACTTTGTTTTCAGGATTACTTTCAATATAAGCCCATACATAGACTATCCCCAGAATTTTCTCACGAAAATTTCTCTCATTCTCAGTGAAAATCCCAATAAGAAATTTCATTCACATAATTTTGTCACATAGATTCCTAAGGGCAATCAATAAAATAAAAGCAATAAAACACAATTCTTTCTAAATACTCCCTCCGTCTCGCTATTACAGTCCTACTTTCCTAATCGTGTTGTCCGCTATTACTTGTCCTCTTTCCTAAAATAGCAAAAACTACTCTTAAAAAAAAATCTATCCCCACATTATCATTCTCTCTCTCCAAAAATCTATCTCTCACATGATTTTAGTTACACTCCGTACTCGAAAATTTATGATTTTTAACTTTTTGAAAACTTAAAATTATTTCTTAAAATATAATATGAAATAAAATAGAAAAAAAATCGATTCCTCAAGTATACCCTACAAAAATTTAGGTAAATTCTTATTTCTTTCAGCAACCACTTTTCGAAAATTGTGTTCATTTCTTAATAAAATTAAAAGCTCATAAAATACACACTTAATCAAAGTTTTTTTAATCACCGTGCGAAACCAAATAGACGAGTAATAAGCGGGACTGAGGGCCTAAAAGCTAAAACATCTAATGGATTGTAAACAGGAATTAACCTGTAATTTGAGCGCTCGTCGAGCATTCGTTTGCGCTCAGCCTCCTCTCTCGAGACCTCAATCATCCTGGCCTTCAGCTCCTTCCGCTGCCGCCTAACAATCTGCCTCAACCTCTCCACTTCCTTCTCCGCCAACTCTCTTTCCAGTAATGCCATCTCCTTACTGCTGGTGCCCCCACTCTCCCCCTTCCCAACTCCGGATTTCTCCCTCCTCCGTCCCTTATCACCATCATCCGCGCCATGGACGATTATATTCCTCCGAATATTGTCCACCGTCTTCTCCGACTTCACCCTTTTCAGTAAGAAATTCCAGACGGGGATCATGTTCCCGCGGCAAGTCTTGCGGAGCGAATCGGCCGTGGGCACCGCCGCTTTGACGGAAGACGCGTAGGGGCCCAGGGGCCTGTACCCCATTTCCTTCTGCAGCCATTCCAGGATGGCCTCGGGCTGGGCTGCCGAGCCAGACGAGCTCTGCATTGTATCCGTAGCCTAGAGTTTTGCGCACTGGATCTTCATCGAATTGAACTTTCCGAAGCCCTAATCCGGGTAGACGAACTTAATCAATACCGATCTGTTGAGAATTGATTCAATTGAACATTTAAGGAAGGATCTGATAATGCCGGCGAAGATGAATTCAGACAAAGAATTCAAAATGGACAAAATGCTGTAGACAGTGAGTGGGGAGAGGAGTTGAACGATTTTGAAAGCAATGAACCCCGCCCGGGTCCCGTCGCTCAATCAGGAAAAATCAAATTTGATACTTTTTTTTTTGTTGTTTCGATCCAATTTAGTCATATAGATTGGCAAAAGTTAAATTTTGGCTCGATTTTAAAAACTCGACCAAGTTTTTCAATTTTGGCCTATTGGGTAAGTGCATACATACGCTAGTTTTTTTATTTTATTAAATTTACAAAAATATATATACAACATTAAGAATTTCATTTTTAGTTCTTTATATTAATTAAAGTTTAATTTTGGCTCGTTATATTGTGAATCATCAATTTTAGTCTATTATATGTTGACATTTATATCATATATAGTATATTATGTTAATCAAGTTCAATTTTAACTCATCAAGTTGAAAAATTCCCAATTTTAGCCCGTTTAATAAAAATAATATTTATATCTTATAAATTACATTGTATATCTAATTTTCTTTTTATTAAATTTCTTTTATTAAAAATTTTTGAATTAAAAATTTTGATCGTTTTTTATTTTATTTTTGTGATTCTACTTTATCTTATAAATTTCTTTTTATTTTTGTCTGTTGGAGGGGACGATGCCACGTGTCACAAACGTCCAAGGAAAACGGCCATATGTTCGAAATGTTGTCGCAGAGTAGTTGGTTACTGTGCATGAGAGCAGCTTTAGTTGGTCAGAGCAGATAGAGCTTAGACCGTTTCTCATTGGTCGAGGTTTGTGGTAGGTGAGACTTGTCAGACATCAGTCTTCATCTGAGTTGACTCTCACTCATCCTCGTATGATCTTCTGCTGACTTTCGAATGATGTTAAACTCGGGCCGTTTCCTGTCGAATACAGTAGATCTGATTCGATCTCTGTCTTTTTCGTCTGAGTCTGCTGATAAAGGATCTTCTGCGGCGAAGTCGGTGATGACTACGAAGGTGCGAGCTACGATTACGTGTTCTTCTACTTATGTGGGTTAGGCGATGAGAAATCTTCTGCGTCGGAGTCGGTGATGACTTGAGAACACGAGCTCTTACAACCGATGACGCGGGGTTACGGAAAGTAACTTCCTGCGAAGTTCGGACCAACACTTACCCCTTACAAGACTTAGACAAAAACAGATAATGAAAATAAAATCACTTTAGCCTATTACATCATCTAGTCCTAACGACACTACAGTAAGGGTACAAGACGGGTTTTGGGATCTTCAATTCCATAGTATTAAATCACTATGATTTCCCCCAAATTTCCCACAACATATAAGTCCTATTACAAGAACTACTGATAAAAAAATACTAAGTACCCTCTAAGTGGTTATTAAGATCAACCAATGACTCATAACCTTAACAATTTTCCCCTAATTGATGATGCCAAAACCACTAAAAACTCTAAGTACAAAACTACCGAGCCAAAGAGACTTCGGTAAAGCCGAGCAATTAAAACGGGGGTAATCGGCGGCTAAAAGATAGGCGTATCGGGAGAAATAGGTTATGTGTGTGTGTGTCAGATCACTTCAGTGATCAGTTGTGATAAAGTAAGTAAACACAGCCGTAAGACAATGAGTAGTTGTCTGGCCAAAGCAAGGAAGCGATATATATATGAGAAAGGATTACAATCAGTCCTAGCTTCTATACAAGGAGAAAACATCTATCGCTATCGCTTGAACTTCTTGATCTTGTCCTTGAACTCGGCGAGACTTAGCGGCGGGGAGGATCCAACCCGTAAGATCCGCAGATTCGGCTCACGGGGGTCTGGATGTCCTCGAGATCATCAGGCTGCAACGGATCTAAGTCATTGTGATGTGCAGCAGCTTCGACCTCATCTTCAATCTCCTTCGTACACAAAACTCCTCGAGAGGTCATGGGGGCAGAGTCGCTGTCTGTAGGCAGGGGCAACGAGTGGTAGCTTCTCCTTGAAAAGAATTAGCTTGATCTGTGCTATGAGGTTGGCGTTATGTCTCGATATATGAATTCGTCGAAGAGATCAGCAGCAGACACCTCAGCAGGATAGCACTGCCATACGTAGTATGCCTTAATGAATCCAATCTTCAGCTCCTCCCACTCCTCATTCAAGTTCCAGGGAATCACTTGTCAACACGGCGGTGCGGAGTCTTCTTTAGATAAGCTTTATGTGCACCTCGTCGGAAGAACTTGGAAGTCCTTGGCACCTGTTTGCTCCTGTCGAGGATTGGTTCCTTGGCGATTTTGTCAGTCAGCTCGATAATTTTCGCCAAGTCATCCAACCTCTTCTTCTCCCTAAGGGCCGCAGCTCTTCTATATCCTCTCCAGAGATTCAACCCTTGCTGCGTGGCCCTCCAGTTAGCTTTATCCTCTGCCTCCTACTCAGGTGTAAGAGTAGGAATTTTCTTCATCCTCTGAGCAAGGGGCAGATTGTCCGTGTTCGAGTCAGCCGGCTCATCAGCAGATTGCTGAGCCTTCTTTTTCTGCTCATCCAAGATCTTCTTGGCATGACTCTTGGACATTCTGGAGACTGCCTGTCTCGTCTTCTTCTTAGGCTTCTAGGCCTCTTCCTCCAATCTCATCTCATAGTCCAGCTCGTCCTGGAGGAGCTCCTCCTGCTCCGCTCGAGTTTTGAATTTGGGCGTCGGGGAAGGAGGTGGAGTAGACTGTAGCTTTCTCCTTCCGGGCCTTTGTGGTGGCGGGGGCTCGTCCTCCCGGTCGACGAAGCGTGCGACCTCTTCGTTGTCTTTGCGCCTAAGCCGAGGATCCCTTCACACGATCCTCCGGCCGGCTCGGCGGTGAGTTGTTTGGACTTGAGGGATTTGGACTACGGGAGGAGGCGAGCTGGTTCCAACCTGAGGCGATGAACCTTCCCCACGATGACTTCCACGACTTGGGTCGCCCACCCACTTTGACTGTCCTTTCCCTTTCTTCCCCCTTTTTGGCATCATCGGTATGGCGGGGTCGGAAGGGCACGGATTCTTTGCTACTTCCTTACGGAGTTTGAAGATAACATCTTTGATGGAAGTGGTGGTGGTGTTGAAGTCTCCGACGGCATCGCGATAATACTCCCGGTCGGCCTCTTGATCCTTTGCGGATTTGGCGATTTTGGGCTGCTTTGTTTCTTGCCTGCGCCGAAGCGTGCGTCGTGGGAGGCGATCATCTCTACTGGATGAGCTTTAAGGCGGCCGCCCGATTCTCCAAAAGCCTTACGTGCGCTAGAGGTGGCCATCTTGTTCCGCTCATCCATGGTCGTTTGGATTGTGGCGAGACTCTTTGTCGGTTTGCTCAGGCAAATTATTTACGTTGAGCTCGGCATTGCCCGACACCGGCGGCCAAGTCCGCCTTCGAGCGGCCGGCGCGATGCGGACGATCTCCTAAATATTAGGAGTTGGCGTGTCAGAGACCTTCTTAAGCTGCGCTTGCCGGTCATCCATTGTCTCTATCACGAGACTTTGTATACTGCGCCCACTTTAGGTGGGCGTCCTTAGCCGGGAGACAATTTTTGTCTCATTGCTTCTTGATCGCGCGGTTGAGAGACTTTGAGGACACGGAACCTATAGGTTTGATACGGTAGGACGAGGTTCCGAGCCTCTGCGCTGCGAGGCTGCGAGTTGTTGCTTCAGTGGGCTTTGAAGCAAGCGGGGCGTCACGATTCGGGAGGTGGAGGTGGTGACTCACCGCTTCTCGGCCTGGGAGATTTTCCCTCAACATATTCTCCACGTTCTGCGTCCTTGGGTAGTGCACGATCCTCATCATTGTTGTCATCATCGTCATGATGGGAAGGCGGCGAGGGGCTTACGGGCATCTGTAAGGACCTCGGCTCCAATAGATAGAGCATGGGCGGCGCGGGTCCTCGAAGGATGTTATGTCGGCGAGTTCCCCCAAGCCCCATAGGCGGCTGCGAGACTTTGCTCCCTGCCGAGAAGGGACAATGCGAGTCTTGCTTGAATCGGCTCTGCAAGGATATCCCAATTCACGAATCTCGGCAACATCGAGTCACGGCCCTTATCGCGATGTCGGCCCGGATCCCGATGAGAAGAGATCTCGGGGAATACGTGCGGCGACTTCTCTGTGGCGTAGAGACGAGTCATCCGCATCGTCGACCACTGTTCGGTCGAGACTTCAGCGCCAGCCGGTTCCTCAACTTCCTCCAGCTGAGTCTCTTCCGAGCTGACCCGCTGTACCTTGTCCTTCAAGGTGACACCCTTGATGCCGGTATCAGCGTCCAGAATCTCCTCCTCCTGAGGTGGTAGAGGGGAAGCATGCTTTGTGGGGGCCTTAGAAGCTCCAGCCTTGGAGAGCTTCTTCCGCTTCGACTGATCGGCACGTGGAGGCAGATCAGTGGATGATCTTTTGAGCTCAGTTGCTCCACGTTCGACTGACTTCTCAGCCGCTGCTCTAGTCTTGAACTTAATGAGCTTCTTGTCGAAGTACTTCGAATCAGCAAAGGATGCGTGATTCGTCACTGAGTCTTCGATCAGTATGGACACCTTGGTCCCATACAACAGTTTACCCACACTAATAAGTCTTCTCTCTCCAGACTCTGTGGTTGTAAACTTTTCCGCCTCAGCCTTCAGCTCGGCCACAAAGAACTCTGTCCAGTTCACCCGGACACCATCAACTATAACCATTATCAGTTGGAGTCGAGGCTTGGACAACTGGTCGAATGAACTTTCGGCACTCGTCAGGATGTGAATGACTATGTATGTGAGCCCTCTGTACTCCGGCAGGAGTTGGTTCTTCGGCAGCGCGGACTTGAAGGAGATGTCATCCCTTCCACAGAAGCGGTGGACATATGCGTTCAGTTCCTTCTCCTTGTAGCCCATGGGAGAGATCCCGTAACTCGAAAGATCGAATGAGGATTTCAGCACCGTCTTGATATTAATGTCGGCATGGCTAGATTCCCATTTCTGAGGGGCCACTTCCCTCATATATGCGAACTCCGATACTTTGCCGTCAGTATCCTCCACGGATCTCCAGTTAAAGTATAGTTCTGCCACCTGGTAGGGAAGATAAGCGCGGGGGTGCTTCATTACCAGAAGCTTCAGGCCTGACTCCTCAAGAGCCGAGAAGATGGGCTCGAGGTAGGGGAGCTCGGCCTGATGGAAGACCATCGTCGGTTCGAAAAGAACCCTCGACTGGATGATCTCTTCAATATTGTGTGGGGTCTGAACAATCGCCATTGATATCTGCAAAACTCACCTTAGCACTTGAAATTAGAGTAAGTTAGATGCGAGAGATGCAGAAGGTTAAGAAATTACCGTAAACACAAAGCTTTGAGGAAAATATAGCAGTTTTTGAGAGAACAATGCAACAAAGACTGAATGCTCGGTAAAAGCTTTAAGTTCCAAAATGGCGTAAAGATAGGATTATAGAGAAAAGGGGAGATTTTATAAGTTTTGAATATCAAGAGTTTTCAATCGAGCAGTACATTAAAAAAATCTCGCTTTTTTTAAATGACGGCTATGATATGATGTCATAAAAGGAATGATTACCTTAGCCGCCTCTAATCTAGACCCACATAAGATATGTGCGAGATAAAGTAAGGTGAGAAGACATGCGTTAAATGCGTTGCGAGACGGCATTAAAAGGCTAAGCATTTTAAATGAGAACGGTTTCCCTCTCGACTTAAACCTTAAAGATTAATGGCGGGGAAATAAATGCACGTCATGCTACTCGAATGCAAACGTCTAACTTAATAAATGTGAGCATGCTTATGAGAATATTAAATATTCTAACTACGCAAACCTCTTCGTTGAACTTTTACGATCGGTGGTTACCGTAATGACTCGGGGAGGATCTTTGTGAGTGCGATGACCATGTTCCCCCTTACGTATGCTTGTATGATTTACCGGCTGAATCAAAGTACTAAGTCTGACTTCTGACCTATCGTACTGACTTCTCTTATTGACTCGAGTCAGTAGGATCCAGTTGACCTAGCTCAACTGATAATTCTCTGAATCTGTTCTCAGCTAGTGGTTTGGTCAGTATGTCTGCCCTTTGCTTGTCAGCATGGATCTTCTCCATCCAGATATCCTTCTTTTCGACATGGTCTCTGATGAAGTGGTGTCGAATGTCCACGTGCTTGCATCTCGTATGCAGAACTAGGTTTTGAGTTATAGCAATCGCACTTGTGGAGTCACAGTAGATGGGCACTTCATCTTGAGTAATTCCATAATCTCTCAGTTGTTGTCAAATCCAAAGGATCTGGGCACAACAACTTCCAGCAGCCATATATTCAGCTTCAGTAGTGGACGTCGCCACTGAATGCTGTTTCTTTGAAAACCATGATATCAGCTTGCTGCCTAGGAACTGATACGTTCCAGAAGTTGACTTTCGATCTATCCTGCATCCTGCATAATCAGCATCAGAATAACCCATTAGAATCAGATTATCATCAGCAGGATACCATAACCCTGCATCAGGTGTTCCCTTCAGGTATCGCAGAATCTTCTTTGCTGAGTCCAGATGACTTCGCTTGGGATTCGCCTGAAATCTTGCACATACACCTACAACATAAGTTATGTCAGGTCTGCTTGCTGTTAAATATAGTAAATAACCAATAATAGCTCTATAATCACTAGAGTTAACAGAAGCTCCCTCTTTGTGCAGATCGATTTTAAAATTTTTGTTCATGGGGATCTTGGTGGCTTGCTTGAGTCACGGCCAAATCTTTTCGGGAGGTCTCGAGTGTATTGATAGACTATAATTTTGGCATTGTTTAATATGTGTTTTGGTAATAATAATCTTCACTTTTGAACATGATTGCTACTTATTTTGTAATTTTTGGATCTTGATAGGTGTTCTAGAAGTGTAAAGCTTTCTTATGGAAAAGTGGAAGAAAACGAAGAAAAGAGACCAAAACAACTATTGAACAATGTCGGATTGAATCTTTGGATTGAATGTCGGGATGAAAGTCGGACGAAGAAGAAAAATGAAGAAAACGTGTGCTAATTGTGAAAGAAAGAATTGGGCTTTTCTCTATTTTTGGTGGGCTAAAATTAAACATATTAGAGCCCGATTAATTTCCAAAAGCGCATGGCGGTTTGAGAGGGAAAGAGCGGTTGTTTTGAGAAGTTGGTTTTTTGGATGAAATGGAGAGAAAAACGGACAAGGGGGAGGAGGTAAAAGGAGAAGAAAAGGGACGGAGAGAGAGATTGGAGGAGAGAAAATCATCGACTTGGGAAGAATATCATACGCAACTTTTGGAGAATGAAGACAACTTTTGAACAAGATTCGATATAGAGATTGAGAAGTCTTCTTATCTTTTCTTTTCAATGCTTGTATTCGAATTCTCTTATGTTTTCTTAATTATGTCTAGTGGCTAATTCCCTTTGCTAGGGGTTAGGATTGCTTATGTTTATGGATGAATTTTAGCTTTTATTGGTTCATGTTCTTCTTCAATTTCCGAGTTCTATTATCTTGTGTTCATTACATGTATATGTTTGGCCAACATGTATGTGCTCTTTGGAATTAATTTCTTGTAACCACTTGAGATTGATTTGTGCGATATATAATAGAATATATTCGAGAATAGTCACGACAGTAGGCTAATAAGGATATAGCATGGTTAACACCTAAGATTGAAATGGGTTCGTTTAATTTCTATATCACGAGAGTAGGTATAACATTTATGCAAGCACGTCTTATCCGAATCGAGAGATTGTTTAAGATATAATAGAGTGCATGTCGTAGGATAGTTGAAGAACATATTGGATTCCTAATCATGGCAGAAGCGCCCTAGTTCTTTCTCATATGTTTTCATATCATTTTAGTGTTTATCATTTTAAACATAATCATCACAATTTGGTTACTTGTTTTATGTTATGAGATATAATTTAAGTAGAGAAATCGTTGTCCCCGTGGTTCGACCTTGGTCTTCCAAGATATATTACTACAATAGGACTAAATTCGTACACTTGCGAATAAAATTCCTATCAAGCAAGTTTTTGGCGCCGTTGCCGGGGGACGGTGTGTATTTGTCTACTTGTGTTATTCTAATAATTTTTATTTTAGTTTGTATTTTTTTTATATCTTGTTTCAATACGTTCGGGTACTCGGTTTATGACCCGATCTCAAGAGGAGCCTTTACTCATTTTGGATTCGAGAGATCGAGAAGACTTGCGAAGAAACAACAAAGCGAAGAAGCTACGGAAGAGAAACTTGCAAGAATCACCTTCTCAAAGGTGGGTTCGGACATCACACATTTACGAGTTGGAAATTGAAACGAGAACAAGTTGTTCCCGATGGCGGAGAGGCGGGAAAATATTAATGGGCGTGGTCCGAGAACCACCACCGGCTATGCGCCTTCGTGATATTCGGGGGGCCCGTTATTGCGGCCAACCCTCATTGCATTAGGGTGAGTACGAGAGCCCGAAATTATGAGTTGAAGAATGCGCATTTCAACACACTCCCAATTTTTACGTGGTTGGCGAATGAAGATCCCTTGGCATTCATTAGGGAATTCTTTGCTATTCTACAAACCTTTCCATTGAGTGGCTTAAGCGAGGAGGAGGCTGAAGATGCGTTGTTTCCCCTATTGATTAAAAGATAGGGGCGAAAACATGGTTGCTTGGTTTGGAGAAAGAATCATTGTCTACTTGGGATGAGGTTTATGATGTGTTCATTTCACGATATTATTCATCTCAAAAGACCCAATGATAACGGGAACAAGATTTGCACATTTACATAAGCCGTTGGAGAACCTCTTCATGAAGCGTGGGAGCGTACAATGTCCACATCATCAATTCTCGACGCATTACTTGTGCGATATTTTTATGATGGGCTAGCGAGATCACTTTCAGCGGCTTGTGGATCTAAGTGCTTTGGTGGTTTTATTGGAAACAAGGCGGCCGATGAGATGAATAATATTTTCAAAGAGCTAGGCTGAAGGTTCTATGCGAGAAAGGTTGTTCGAGGACAAAAAGCTCGGTTAACGAAGTTAATGAAATCAATACATCGGCTTTCAATAATTTAACCAATCAAATGGCGGAAATGGGCAAAAGGCTACGGGAGAACATGCGGATCGGGATGCGAGACACCACCACAGCCGCTTCAACAACAAGCGAAATGATTTCATGATGGGGCCTCCAACAAATCAAGGTCGGCAAGAAGAACAAAATAATTCTTCTTATGAGGATGTATGTTACGGCTGGTCCTTATGGGGGAGGACCACCCGAGCACCACTTATGTAAAAGAATAACCCGTATTACGCTACTTATAATCCGGGTTGGACGAATCACCGAATTTTTCATGGAGACAACAAGGGATTAGCTCACAACCTCCCGGATTTCAATACAATCGGCAAAGAGCGGCTCCACAAGCTCCACCTCCACAACCTTCTCAACGAGAAAAAGCTAACATGGGAGGAAACAACGGGCGAAGTGCTCAAAAACCAACAAGTTGCCTTAAACGAGTTAAAGGCGGTCGAATAAGAATATTGAGCATCAAATGGGTCAAATTGCTAATAGCATTGGAGGAAGGGATCGGGGAAAGCTTCAGGAGTAACACGAGACCAATCCTAAAGAGGCTAAAGCCATCTCTCTTCGTTACGGGAAGATACTTAATGATCCGGTGAACAAGGCACATGTGGTGCCTAATTACGAGAGAAAGTTGAGAGAAATTCGATGGGGAAGTTCGAATTCCGGTTTCTACGGAGGACAAGGTAAAATTGGATTTCATACCGAGTTGAATAATTATGTTCCTCCTATTCCTTTTCCTTCCCGTTTGAAGAAGAAGTCGATGAAGGAAGATATCGAGAAATTTTTGGAGATGTTCCAAAAGCTACATGTTGATATCCCTTTTACGAGGCTATAGCAAACATGCACGCTTATGCAAGGTTCTTGAAGGATTTATTGTGCAACAAAGAGAAATTGCGAGGAATTTGCTACGGTTCGGTATCTAGGCGGTGTTCGGCTATAGTTCGAGAATCCTTTACCATTAAAGAGAGCGGATCCGGGTAGCTTCACGGTCTTTGTGCTATATTGAGAACATTTTAGTGGCTAAATGTTTATGTGATCTTGGTTACGCTATCAATTTAATGCCTCTCTCTTTTTCTTAGGAAGTTGAAGTATCTTTGAATTAGTGCCAACTAATGTAGTGCTTCAATTAGCGGATCGTTCTCTACGATATCCGGTTGGAATGATAGAGGATATGGTAGTCAAAGTTGTAAAATTTTATCTTCCTGTAGATTTTAATGTCTTGGATATGGAGGAAGATGTCAACACTCCAATCATATTTGGGAGAGCTTTCTTGAGTTCTTTGGAGGAACAAATATTGACATGGTAGCTAGGTGTATTAACTCTCGAGTTCGGGGAGAGAAGCGGGAATTTCAAGTTTCTAAAGCTATGAAGAATCATTACGCATATTCTTCATGTTGTCGAATGGATCTTTGTTGATATATGTGCTTTAGAGTGTGACACATCCTTCACCCCGTCGATGTGTACGAGAAGGTAGTTGCTAGAAGCTTGGATGATTCTACATTAGATGATCAATGTTTAGATGCGGTGAAGTTTTTAGAAGGTCGAGGAGATCTTCCCTTGAAGAATGCCCACATTGAATCGGTGAATGCTGCGAAGAAACACCCCGTCCGAAATTGGAACTCAAGCGATTACCAACTCACTTGAAGTACGGATTTTGGGTCCGAGATGAGGCATATCCTGTGATTATATCTTCTTCTTTGAGTACGACGAGAGACCAATTTGTTGCTAGGATGCTTTCGAGACCACAAACAAGCTATTGCTTGGAGTATTTACGATATTAAAGGCATTAGTCCATCGGTGGTCATGCATAAAATTCTCATGGAGGATGATGTTCGGCCTTGGTTGAACATCAACGCCCGGTTGAATCCTAACATGAAAGAAGTGGTCGGGGAAGGAGGTAATCAAATTACTTGATCTTTGGGATCATTTATCCTATATCGATATTGCTTGGGTGAGTCTGTTCAAGTTGTTCCAAAGAAGGGTGGTATGACGGTAGTCAAGAATGATAAGGATGAATTGATACCCACTCGCACTACTACGGGTTGGAGAGTTTGTATTGACTACCGAAAGCTTAATGCAGCCACAAGAAAGGATCATTTTCCTTTACCCTTTCTTGAGCAAATTTTGGAGCGTTTGTCCGTTCACCAATTTTATTGTTTTCTTGATGTCCATTAGGGTACAATCAGTTGTTGTCGGCCCAGATGATCAAGAAAAGACCACTTTTACTTGTCCATATGGTACATTTGCATATAGAAGGATACCCTTTGGTCTTTGCAATGCACCAGCCACATTTCAACGGTGCATGATGGCTATCTTTTCAGACATGGTCGAAGATATCATAGAGGTATTTATGGACGATTTTTCAGTTTATGGTGCTTCTTTTGATGTTTGTTTGAAGAATTTAAACCGTGTTTTGGAAAGATGTGAAAAGTCGAATTTGGTACTAAATTGGGAGAAATGTCATTTCATGGTAAGAGAAGGTGTTGTGTTAGGGTCATAAAGTATCTGAAAAAGGAATAGAGGTGGATAAAGCAAAAGTCGAGGTAATTGAGAAGTTACCACCTCCTACTTCAGTTAGAGGAGTTCGAAGCTTTCTTGGACATCTTTGGTTTTTATCGTCGATCTATCAAAGATTTTTCCAAGATTGTGAAACCTCTATGTGATTTGCTTGCAAAGGATGTGAAGTTTGTATTTACTCAAGAATGTCTTCGGGCTTTTAATACGATTAAGAAGGAACTCACATCCGCACCTATTATCATTGCACTGATTGGAGTTTGCCATTTGAGATGATGTGTGAAGCTAGTGATTATACAATTGGGGCTGTCTTGGGCCGAAAAGAAAGATAAGCGATTACATGTGATTTACAATGCTAGTAAAGTACTAAATGGTGCTCAAATCAATTACACCACAACGAGAGAAGGAATTACTAGCTATAATGTTTGCCTTTGAGAAATTTCGATCTTATCTTGTTGGTTCTAAGGTTATTGTTTTCATTGACCACTCTGCTATCAAGTTTTTGACGTCAAAGAAAGATGCTAAGCCGAGGTTAATCCGTTGGCTCTTATTGCTTCAAAGAGTTTGACTTGGAAATTCAAGATAAAAAGGGTATGGAAAATTGCGTTGCGAGATCACTTATCTCGCTTGGAAGGTGTGGATAGGAAGGACGATATTCCTATTCGTGATCAATTTCACGATGAGCAACTTATGCTAATTCACACATATAATGCTCCATGGTTTGCCGATTATGTCAATTTTATAGCCTCAAATGTCATTCCTTATGATTGGTCTTTTGCTCAACGAAAGAAGTTTTTCTCTGAGGTGAAGCATTATATGTGGGATGATCTATTATTATTCCGGAGGTGTGTTGATGGTATGATTCGTAGATGTATACCGGAGGAGGAGATGAGGCCGATTTTGGAGCATTGTCACTCTTATGCTTGTGGCGGTCACCATGGCCATGATAGAATTACAGCAAAGGTTCTTCAATCGGGTTTCTTTTGGCCTACCTTATTCAAGGACGCTCGAAGTTTTGTTATATCTTGTGATCGTTGTCAAAGAACAGGCAATATTGGTCGTCGTCATGAACTACCTCAAGTGGGAATCCTTGAAGTTGAGCCATTTGACTTGTGGGGGCTGGACTTCATGGGCCCATTTCCACCATCATATGGTATGTTGTATATCTTGGTAGTAGTTGATTATGTCACCAAGTGGGTGGAAGCAGTGGCTCTAGCAGACAACACTAGCAAGAGTGTTGTAAAGTTTGTCAAAAAGTTCATTTTTACAAGGTTTGGAGTTCCTCGAGCTATCCTTAGTGATCATGGAGTTCATTTTGATAACGCACAGTTCAAGTCTTTGTTGAGTAAGTATGGTGTGAAGCACCGAATGGGAACCACTTATCATCCACAAACAAGTGGTCAAGTTGAAGTTTCTAATCGTGAGATCAAGCAAATCTTAGAAAAAACTGTGAATTCTTCTCGAAATGATTGGTCATTGAAGTTGGATGATGTTCTATGGGCGTATAGGACTGCTTTCAAGACACCGATAGGAATGTCCCCTTACCGCTTAGTTTTTGGGAAGTCTTGTCACTTACCGGTTGAGTTGGAGCATCGTGCTTATTGGGCTGTAAAGACATTTAATTATGATCTTAAATCTGCCGATGAAAAGCGAGTCTTACAATTAAATAAGTTGGAGCAGATTCGTCGTGATTCCTATGAGAACTCCCGCATTTACAAGGAAAGAGCAAAAGTATGGCATGATCATCATATTTCTAGAAGGGAATTTCGGGTTGGCCAAAAGGTTCTACTCTTCAATTCTGCTTTGAAGTTATTTCCCGAGAAAACTCAAATCTCGATGGTCCGGTCCTTTTGTTGTTACTCGGGTTGGATCTCAAGGTGGAATTGAGATCTCAAAGGAGGGGCAGACACCGTTTGTGGTGAATGGTCAACGCCTGAAACTATATTTAGAGAGTGCAGATGTTGGAAAGATCTAGTCCTTCACTCTCGGCCCTTTCACTTGAATTGGAAGGTATGTCTGGCTGAAGACGGTAAACTTAGCGCTATTGGGAGGCAGCCCAATGTTTTTATTTCTGGTTTTCTAGTTTGGTCTTTCGTTGTTTGTGTTTGTTGTGTTTGGTTGAACCTTGTTCTGCAGATGATGACTCTCTTTCGAGGTTGATTGGTTGAAAAGGATGGATCTTGGGTGTAAAATTGGTGGATTTTATTTTTAGAGTGGGAGTTTAGGATGAAGATGGAATATAATATCGTAGAGTTGGAAGAAGTAAAGATGGGTCCGACATTTGGACCAGCATAAAGGCCAGCAGTTTACGGTATTTGGATTTTGGAGTTGTGCAACATATGTCGGATTCGACTTCAGAACCGGCTTTCTGTCCAACACTCTACGGTAATTGTCGAATTTTTTGTTATTTGGCAATCAGTAAGAATGTTGGGTCCGACATTTGGACCGACTTCCGACCCAGCAAGCTTCGCATTCTATTTTTTTGAGAGGAAATATCAATGTTGGAGCCAGCTTTTGATCCAGCTTTGGACCCAGCAAGCTTCGCATTCTATTTTTTTTTAGATGAAATATCAATGTCGGAGCCAGCTTTTGATCCAGCTTTGGACCCAGCAAGCTACGCAGATTCTAATTTTTTGAGAGGAAATACAAAGCTGGATCCGGCATCCCATCTAGCATTCGGTCCAGCATTTTACGGTAAACATGTGGAGAAGGTAAGCAAAGTTTAACTTATTTTATATTATTTTATTTTATTTTTTATTTTTTTTCTTTCCTTAAAAAAAAAAAAGAGAGAGAGAAAACCGCCGCACGTAAAACCCCTTTCCCCTTTCTTCTTCTTCCATTCTCAAACTCCCTTCTCTTTTTCTTCTTCCATTCCCAAATTTCCTTCTCCTTTTTCTTTTTACACTCCCAAATTTCAAAACTCCCAAATTCCAAATCCCTAATTCCTTTATTCCCTCTTTCAATTTTATCCTTCGATTAAATTGTCGTTGCTTCATCACCACGATTCATCTCTTCAAGCATTCTATTGGAGGACCATCGTCTCCACCATCTTCTTGCCGGTTCAATCGTCACCATGCTCGCCAAAGAAGATAGAAGATAACACCGAAAATCAGTGTACTGTTTTGTTCTTACACAGTACCAGGTGAGTCACTCAATGAGTTATTGTTATCTTGTTCTTCGTGTTGTTGACGGGATTCATCAGTTCATGGGAGATATCATGGGTAGTTGAATCCGGTGGTTTGTTATTTGTTTAGCTCTATATAGTATGGTAATGGAAGAATTTGGGGGATAGTTGATATTGTATCAGATTCTCTGCGTGGGTGTTTCTTATCATGATGTTAGTGGGTGCTTAATTCTTTTGTGGAGTTGTCAGGTTTGTTCTTAGCCACAGAATTTTTCATGGAGTGAATTGATGAAATCCAAGATAACTCAAATGAAAGAGCGGCAAGCCCAAATGCAATCAGAGATGACTACAATACGAGTGAAAAAACACCGACTTCTCATAAACCGGCGGGGAGGAAATGAGACAAATCGAATCCATCGAGAGTCGGTCGTTGCGGTTTTATAAACATACGGGCTTTTATCCACGCCCCTTCCTCTCCCTCCAATTAATCCCGGGGGAAGTCCTCGGGTTTCAATTTGCTCTTTATTTGTGTTTTGATATTATTGAATATTTGAAATATTGAGGACAATGTTCCATATAAGTGTGGGGGAGTATGGGTGCATTTTTGTGTTGTTTTGGAGTTATTACGTATCTTTGAAAATCGAGTCCTTGAGAGTTTTTATGATGGTTATGATGATTGCATGATTACCTTGAGTTTAAATTGATGGTTGTTGACGCATTTTGAATTTCGGGGCAAAAATTTGTTGTGTGGATTTAGAGTTAAGTTCGTGTGAACATCGTATGCTTGATGCTTATTCTAAGTTGGCTAAACTTGTGTAAATTTTGGAATTTAGTACTTGAATTTGTATTTTTGTTGGAACTTTAATTAGCCTCGATCCTTGGAAGGAATTGGTTGTTTTGGTATGTTGGTGGTGTTTATAAATAAATGCCCACTTTGGGGGAAGAGTGCCTGTTCTACATGGTTCGCCTAGTGTGAAGAAAAAAAAAAAAAAAAAAGAAAAGAAAAGAAAAAGCCCACTTTGGGGGAAGAGTGTCTGTTCTACATGGTTCGCCTAGTGTGCAGGACGAAAAAAAAGAAAAAAAAATATATATATTTACTTTGGGAAAGTTGTAAGTGGTGGAACAAACGGGTGATATAGGCTTGTTGCTCTTGCTTGATGCGGACAACGAGTGGGCCACGGCTTGTGGGAACGGTTGTGGGCGCTTGTGACAATTTTGGCCAATGACTAATTTCCAAGTTTGACATGTTGGATTGAGGTTAATTCTTGTTTCACTTGGGTAATTTCTTGTCCTTCATTCCAATATTTAGACTTGATTAGCCGGTTGAGAATATGAGGATGGTAGGAGGTACTAACAGAATGATAGCTTTTAAGTCTTCACTTCATTTTGCTGCCCTTATTTTCAACTTGTTTCAATGATAATCGAGTTAAAATTTTGGTAATTGTGTGTGTTTTGCTTGAGGACAAGCAGGAGCTAAGTGAGGGGGAATTTTGATAGACTATAATTTTGGCATTGTTTAATATGTGTTTTGGTATTAATAATCTTCACTTTTGAACATGATTGCTACTTATTTTGTAATTTTTGGATCTTGATAGGTGTTCTAGAAGTGTAAAGCTTTCTTATGGAAAAGTGGAAGAAAACAAAGAAAAGAGACCAAAACCACTATTGAACAATGTCAGATTGAATGCCGGATTGAATGTCGGGATGAAAGTCGGACGAAGAAGAAAAATGAAGAAAACGTGTGCTAATTGTGAAAGAAAGAATTGGGCTTTTCTCTATTTTTGGTGGGCTAAAATTAAACATATTAGAGCCCAATTAATTTCCAAAAGCGCACGGCAGTTTGAGAGGAAAGAGCGGTTGTTTTGAGAAGTTGGTTTTTGGATGAAATGGAGAGAAAAACGGACAAGGGGGAGGAGTTAAAAGGAGGAGAAAAGGGACAGAGAGTGATAGGAGGAGAGAAAATCATCTGCACTTGGGAAGAAAATCATCTGCAACTTTTGGAGAATGAAGACAACTTTTGAACAAGATTCGATATAGAGATTGAGAACTCTTCTTATCTTTTCTTTTCAATGCTTGTATTCGAATTCTCTTATGTTTTCTTAATTATGTCTAGTGGCTAATTCCCTTTGCTAGGGGTTAGGATTGCTTATGTTTATGGATGGATTTTAGCTTTTATTGGTTCATGTTCTTCTTCAATTTCCGAATTCTATTATCTTGTGTTCATTACATGTATATGTTTGGCCAACATGTATGTGCTCTTTGGAATTAATTTCTTGTAACCCTTGAGATTGATTCGTGCAATAGATAATAGAATATATCCGAGAATAGTCACGACAGTAGGCTAATAAGGATATAGCATGGTTAACACCTAAGATTGAAATGGGTTCGTTTAATTTCTATATCACGAGAGTAGGTATAACATTTATGCGAGCACGTCTTATCCGAATCGAGAGATTGTTTAAGATATAATAGAGTGCATGCTAGTAGGATAGTTGAAGAACATAATCAATAGGTTAATTGGATTCCTAATCATAGCCCGACGCCCCTAGTTCTTTCTCATCTGTTTTCATATCATTTTAGTGTTTATCATTTTAAACATAATCATCACAATTTGGTTACTTGTTTTATGTTATTAGATATAATTTAAGTAGAGAAATCGTTGTCCCTGTGGTTCGACCTTGGTCTTCCAAGATATATTACTACAATTGGACTAAATTCGTACACTTGTGAATAAAATTCCTATCAAGCATGTATATTGCCTGTTGATGAATATTCTTTCAGTTGATTGCTTCACTTGAAATCCAAGGAAATAGTTCATCTCCCCCATCATGGACATCTCGAACTTCTCCTTCATCATTTTCTTGAATTGTTGACATATAGTCACGTTCATGCAACCGAAAATGATGTCGTCCACGTAGATCCGCACCGGTAAGATGTCATCGCCGACTTGATGTTGAACGAGGGTGCGATCTCTGTCCCCCTTTGAAAACCTTTACAGCGGAGAAAGTCGATAGGGTATCATACCAAGCCCGGGTGCTTGTTTTAACCCATATAGAGCTTTCCGAAGTCTATACACCTGATGTCCCTATTGAAAGCCGGTCGGTTGTTCCACGTAGACTTCTTCCTTGGCACGCCATTCAGAAACACTGACTTTACATCCATTTGATATACTTTAAATCTTTGATGCGTTGCATAGGCTAGGAATAGACGAATAGCTTCCAATCCGCGGCCCGGGGCGAATGTTTCATCAAAGTCTATTCCTTTAACGCTAGACGGTATCCGCCTTGGCAACAAGTCGAGCCTTGTTTACGACGATGACGTTGTTTTTATCTCGCTTGTTTTTGAAGACCCACTTAGTGCCGATCACGTGCGATGTCTAGGTACGTCAACAAGCTCCCCAAACTTCGTTACGAACAAAGCTGGTTCGGCTCCTCTTACATGGCGGTGATCCGGTCGGCATCGTTGAGAGCATCCTCTATCGTCGAGGTTCTTCGGTAGACAAGAAGCGGGGAGTAGAGAGAACTTTCTCCTTGGCCTAATCCGGATCTTGTCCTTACTACTGCCGATGGATCTCCTATGATAAGATCGAGGAAGAGTGAGCGTCAAGCCGTGAGCGTGCCGAGTTTGGCTTCTACTTCTTAGATTATTACATACGGTCAGCAGGAGTGTTAGGAATTTCTGCAGTACTATTCTGCGTGGTGAAGCAATTCGGTAAGAAGGTTAGGATCTCTTGAGTTTCCGAGGTTGGGGGCGTTTAGCTCGGGAACATTAGTCGTTCCCCTTGAGTTTATATTCCCCCGAGTTACCATGCGACGCTTCCTCATCGGCCGTTGTTACTCGATGTTGATTACGTTAAGTAGAATCAACCCGAGGTCGCTACGATGCTGCCGGGATGGGTGCGAATTTCTTCATCATCGACTCATCATCCCAACAATGCTTTGGATCTTTTTCGGTTTTGTCGTTTAGTGTGAGATCCACGTAACTTCTTCTTTGAAATCTTGGTATTTGTCTTCTTGGGTTTCTGTTCTCGGTAACAAACTCATCAAAGAAAACATGAGGGCTTTCCTCCACGGAAAGGGTCAGATAGTTAAAGACCACTGAAGGCTTTTGCGACTCGAGAGTATCCTAAGAATACTCCTTGATCGGATTTGCTATCAAATACCTTCAGCGATCTTTCCCATTATTGTGGATAAAGCAAGGACAACAAAAAATATAGAAATGAGAAATAGAAGGAATTCTCCCTTTCCACGGTTCGTAAGGCGTCTTCATGTCTTCTTTGTGTAAGTAGTGAGCGATTCCGAGTATAACGGGCGGTGTCGGTAGCATCGGCCCGAGAACTTTGAGGGTAGTCGAGTACGCTAGGAGCGTTCTTGCTTTGCTTCTTTAAGTGTTTTGTTCTTTCGTTCGGCAAGTCCGTACTGCGAGGGGTGCGAGCTGCTGAAGTCTCGTGCTTAACTCCCTCCGTATCGCGGTACTCTTTAACTGCGAGTTGAGAAATTCTTTTCTTCGGTGCGAGCAAATTCTACGAATCTTGATGTCTTTCTCCCACTGAGTTTCTTGGCTGGTCTTGGTAACTCGGTCTTAACATCGATTTGTTGGCTATGAAGATGACCCGCGTATATCTCGAATAATCGTCAACAACGATGAGGGCATACTTCTTGCCTCTTATAGTGACTAGAGAAAGCGGCCCAAACAAGTCCATGTGTAGTAGTTGAAGGATTCCATCAGGTGGAAGGTGACGGAATATGAGGATTGTTTTTCTTTGTATGCGCTTTCCCTTCAAGCACGCTTCACAAGTTACGTCTTTGATAAAAGCTTCATTGGGCGATCCTCGACTTTAGAGTTCTTGGCTAGCTTGTTCATTGTCTTGAAATTCGGGTGGCTGAGTCTCTTGTGCCACAACCATCTGTTTTATCCTTGGATTTCGTACGAGCAAGTAAGCAATCCTCGGGTTACTGCGGTGTTCCAATTTGCAACGTAGATATTCTTCTTCGGCGAACGACAACACTTTGTTTTCCCTGTAGATTTGTCTACAATATCACATAAACCAGCGTCAAAGATAACTCTATTCAGATTATCACATAATTGACTGACAGAAATGAGATTATGTTGAAGTCCTTCAACATATGTTACTCTTAGGCCCAGACGAGTCCCAATGTTCGGTGTTCCGTATCCCCTTGTATAGCCTTTAGAGTTGTCACCAAACTCAGTGCAGGACCATCTTCTTGTATGTAATTGGTCAGCAGGCTCTTTTGATATGTCATGTGTCTCGAGCAACCGCTGTCCACAATCCAAACTTCCTTATGCACCTGCAAAACAGAAACATTTTTAGGTACCCTTTGGTTCAGTTTGGGTCCTTAAGCGTTAGTTGGTGATTTCGCGACCCGGATCCGTCTCGGGACCTTAGGAGTACGAGACTTCTTCTTGAACCTTGTCGAGTCTTCTTCTCCCTTTGGTCACGGAGATCCCGACTTCTGGCGTTTTGGGTTCGGGGAGCTTTCTTCTTACGAGGCTTTGTGCTCCTCCTGACCCTGGGCTCATAATAGTATGAACCATACTGTGCTGGATGCACATATAGTGGCTCGCTTGTACTACTCTGCCCACCTGACCTTCTTGGTTCCCCCTGAGTTTGATCGTGGTGTCCAGGGGCTAGAACCTTTGGTCAGTTGGTTCTTGTTGCTCGGCTGAGGTGCAATCATCTTTTGTTTGTTCTTCACTGAGTTGTTGGTTCGAAATCCGAAATTTCCCTCGACGAACCTATCGGCCCGCATTTCTAAGCCTTTAGAAGTAGAGGTGGAAGCTTCATGAGTGTAGCCAAGTCCTTCTTTCATGGCTAGTGGTCTTTGAGCTCTAAGCATGCTTTCCAACTTCTCTTTGGGTCCCAGTGCTTGTTCAGTCATCAGTCCTCGCCAGACCTCATCACTTTTCCGAAGTGATTCATAATCTTTCTCAACTTCTACGAGCTTCGGCTGAGTCGGGCTATTTCGGGTATCTTTCTCGGAATTGTCCTCGGTCGGGCGATATACGAGTTTCTTGAAGTTGAGACTTAGTCATAAGAGATTTAATCTCTTCCTTGAGTCTCGCAACCAAATTCTACGAATCGGTAGAGACACGATAATCATAAGAAAGTCTCCGATTCTCGGCGCTTTACCATTCCCGATTCTGAATCGTTATCTTGAACTCTTCGCTTAGCGAATACGCTCCTCTAGTAGATCATCATATGCTTGTACCACATCTAGAGGTTCATACGTGGTGAGCATGTGTCGTGTGTGCTCTATGAAGAAGAGGTTGTAATAAGTTTCGAGTTTACCTCGGCCTCTTCTTCGGCCATCGGATAATATTCGATCGTAGATTCAAGATCTGTTTCTCAGACCTCAACGGCGACAAATGCGGCTTCGTCTTGAGAAGAATACATAAAAGTATCTTCCTCCATTGAGTCAGTCGGATATCTCTCCGGTGATGTAGGCTGCCTTCTCCGGGCAAATTTCTCGCGTCGGCCTACCGTTACGCTCATTGAGCGGTGAGGGTTTGAGACGGTCATGCGATAGTGTCCCTCCTTCTTGCGGTTGTAGCATATAATGGTTCGGCCGCCTTTTCCAAGCGAGTTGTTGGATGGACTAGCGACGGGGTTACTGCGTTCACGAAATCAGTAGAAGGTTTAGATTCTTCCCTTTTTCGATGATCTTTCTTACGAGGGAGAATCTCGGTGGTATTTCTTGACTTTCGACTCTTTCTTTTTCTCTTTGATACTTGAGAGCCATAAGCGCAAGTTGATCGGTATGGGTATCTCGAAAGACTTAGCATCTAACGCGACTCTTGTCTTCTTTGGAAGAAATGGGGTTGGCTCAGTTCTTGTTGTTGCTTTGTAAGCATGATCTATCACGGGTGTCGGTGGAGCCTTGGAAACATCTTTGGGGTAGGCTATGCTCGAACTCCTCCGTCTTTAATTCTGAAAATATAACATCAGGAGTTAAAGCATTAAGATCTGAGCGACGTAAATAAGTAGCAAAAGGAAGCCACTTCAGTCGAGGCAACGCTCTCAAGATCTTGGTGTTCATCTCTTTGTTGGTGAACGTCCTCCCCAGCCCGTTGATCTGGTTTGTAAATCTGACGCTAAGCTCATCAATGGTCTCATTAGGGTCCATGGAAAATGTGTCGAACTTTTGAAGCTCTAGCTCGAGCTTGTTCTCTTTAATCTGCGGGGTTCCTTGGCTCAGTACAGCCAGGGCATCCCAAAGTTCCTTTGCCGTCTTACAATCTTCCACCCTCCCGAGGTGTGAATCGCTGAGCGTAGTCAGGATTGCATTCCGCGCAACTCAGTCGAGGTTGTGCAGCTTTTTCTCTTCAGGCGTGAAGGCTGATTTGTCTTTCACCACTTTAGCATCAGTCTGTGCTCCTACACCTCCCACAACGGCATATTGAACACTGTCGATCATGGGAATGATAGGTCCTGTTTCTAGGACATAAGTCATGCTGTCGTGCAGCGATGTAAGGTGCACCTCCACTCTCACGCATCATACCGTATAGTTTTCCACAGAGAACATCAGCACCATCCGTATACCTGACATATCAGACATTATGGGTGAGAATATAAGGATGTATGAAGAGATGCTTGTGCAGTGAAAAACATTTTTAGGATCTGTTCGAGTAGACCAGTAGTTTCAGAATCGATGATCGGGGAGAACACAGGGGCTGTGACAAATATTGTTGGTGCAGGAGACGAGTGTCAGGTGTAGAGGGGGGGTGAATACACCTGAGTACAAGTTCTTTTTCTCAAACGCGAAGGACAACTGAGCTGTAATTTGAAACTGATGAACAATGCCAAATAGTAACCTTCTGATCGTAGGTCATAGTGACTCAACTACTGAGTTTATCCTACTGACTTCTGTCAGTGTTAGATTCTCAGTTGGAGAGTTAGTTCAGATAAGTGTGTAGGGCCCGATAGACTTCGTCTCGATTTGAAAATGTGTTTTTCGCAAACCAAATAGTTTTGGCTAGTGCACTTTCAAATACGTTTTATGCAAAGTATGAGTTTGTAAGATAGTTTGAATGCAGTGCAATAAAATAGTAAATGACACAATCGATTTTTAACGTGGTTCGGATACGCAAGATCTTACGTCCACGGTCCTGCTGAACAGAAGGTCTTGTTGATTAATCGAGTAAGCCTCAGCAAGGTATCCGTGTACTGGACATACCCTTCTAAGTTATAGTCCTTAGCAACTTTACAATCCAAACCGGAAGTTTGAAGGGGAGGGGATGTTCTCCAACTATGAAGGAGTTCTTACAATAAGAACGATCCGCGAAATGTGAACTCCTTCGAAGGTTCTAAGCTATGGATATAAAAATGGAGCTTAGATAGAGAAGAGGGATCTAAAGAAAGAAACTCTAGAGAGAAGAACTAGAAATATTTTAATGAGCAAGTTCTTCGCTCGATCTTCGTGAAAGCGCTAGAGTGTTTAGAAAGCTTGAGCGTGTAATCCCTTTGATATCCCGTGCTTGGAGCTCGGAAAGACTTCTCTATTTATAGTTATGACCCAAGCATTTATCCGTTGGAGGGGACGATGCCACGTGTCACAAGCGTCCAAGGAAAACGGCCATATATTCGAAATGTTGTCGCGAGTAGTTGGTTCTTGTGCGTGAGAGCAGCTTTAGTTGGTCAGAGCAGGTAGAGCTTAGACCGCTTCTCATTGGTCGAGGTTTGTGGTAGGTGAGACTTGTCAGACATCAGTCTTCATCTGAGTTGACTCTCACTCATCCTCGTATGATCTTCTGCTGACTTTCGAATGATGTTAAACTTGGGTCGTTTCCTGTCGGATACAGTAGATCTGATTCGATCTCTGTCTTCTTCGTCTGAGTCTGCTGATAAAGGATCTTCTACTAAGCGAAGTCAGCTGATGACTTTGAAGGTGCTGAGCTCCGATTATGTGTTCTTCTGCGATGTGCGGTGATGATAAATCTTCTGCGATCGGAGTCGGTGATGACTTGAGAACACGAGCTCTTACAACCGATGACGGGGTTACGGAAAGTAACTTCCTACTTAAGTTCGGACCAACACTTACCCCTTACGAGGACTTAGACAAAAACGAGATAATGAAAATACAATCGGCCCAGCCTATTACATCATCTAGTCCTAACGACACTACACTAAGGGGTACAAGACGGGTTTTGGGATCTTCGGTTCCATAGTATTAAATCACTATGATTTCCCCCAAATTTCCCACAACATATAAGTCCCATTACAAGAACTACGATAAAAAAAAATACTAAGTACCCTCTAAGTGGTTATTAAGATCAACCACTAACTCATAACCCAACAAGACGGGCGACTCCAATTTGGATTTGGAACTGAAGTGCCCTCCTAATCGAGACTTGGACTATTGGGGCTGGCGAGCTCTGGATTGTTGAGCTCTAGCAGCCAGGCCGCTAACACGGATCACACAGGGGGTCGTCAGGTGTGCGTGAAGGCGTAGGAGAATGGATCTCGAACCCCTTTCTTCTTGGCGGGTGGCTTGTTCTTGGCTTCTTCTTTAGCTAGTTCTCTCGCGAGCTTCTCATCGTAGGCTATATCTGCTCCTCACGAGATTTGAACTTAAGCTTATTTGCCTTGGGTGGGCTAGGGTCGGCGGGAGCCTTGCCTTTTCCCTTATCGGCTTTCTTAGGAGGCTGGAGGTGGCGCCCTCGGTGGCGAGATTCTCCAAGTATGTAGCCACCTCGGCTATAGGCTGATTCGATTGCTCCTTTCGGTGGCACGTCGCCCGTGCGTTGCTAAGCTAGGTCCACCATGGTGATCTTCACCTTTAAGGATAGATCGAAGTTGGCTGATCTAGATCCTTCCCTCTTTTTGCATCATCAATGAGGGTTGCCAAGGTACGTGACCTTCTTTGTCAATTCATGCACTGAGTCTTTGACCGAAGTCATCCCAGTAGCTATGTCAGTCGCTGCGTCAGTGTACGACTCCCACCTCTTCTCATGCTCTTGATCTATGGCTTTGAGTAGAGCATTTTTGGACTTGTCAAATCTGGTGAGGTAGTCCTCTACTTTGCGGCTAATGCATTATTCTCAAATTCCTGGCAGGATGTATGCTGCTGAGTCAGTGCCTTAGACACACTGTCAGTTGTGAAAGCATAGCGTTCCTCCACTGCGCTTTCGGACTCGACCTATTACAGTCGCCACTTCCTCAGAGAAGCATTTGGCCTGCGACTGTAGTATAGTTTCGAACTGTGCAGACAGATTAGTCTTCTGCGCTGCAAGTGCCTTTGCGAGGATCTCATCAATATTAATAGAAGCCGGGTGTGCTTGATCCTCTCGCACTTCGGTTGTAAGGTTGGTCGGCGACTTAGTGCATGCCTTAGTGAACTGCTCCACTACGGTTCACATCATCGGCAAGTTTCGATTCTTGTGCGCTTGACGCTTGATCACCTTATTGATAGACTCGGTTGAGATTTCTTTGACCTCAGTAGCTTGGTAACGACGTTTCAGTATCTACTGGTGCTGAGTCGAAGAGGGAGTCTCGAATGATTTGGCCGGATGAGGAAGGAGGGGGGCTGCTGATCATTCTTGGGAGTTTGGCCATCAGCAGATCCTCCACAGTCCGCATCCTTAGGAGTGTCGTCATGAGGAGGAGATGGTGGGGGGGAGAAGGAGGAGGTTTGAGTGGAAGAAGGTTCGGCTCCTTGAACCCTATCACTGAGCATCATTAGCATGGCGTTGCTCTCGGAGTCCTCGAGAGATGCAATATCGGAAGGCTCCTCATAGCCTTTATCTCCTCTCACGAGCTTCGCTCTTCCTCAAGCGAGTGGACAGGGGCCCTGACTCGGATGGTCTCCTCTAGCAAATCCCACTCCGGGAATCGACGCGCATCGAACACGAGCACGGATTACTATGTCCACGAGATCCGGATGAGAGCTGATCTCCGGAATTTCAGCTGCGACTTCATCAGTCGCCTTCAATGATGCATTGAGCACAGTGATTGGAATGGAGGAAACCTCGGCGAGCCTCGAGTTTCAGGTTGGAATATCCTCCTAAGTTTCCTCCGATAGAACGGTCTTCACCTTTTCTCTCAAGGTTACATCATGCTCGCCCGACCCCGAGTCCTCCCCGAAATAGGTGAGGAAGGTGGGACAAGCGAAGTAGGTTTCTTCGGTGTCTTTGGTCTCTTCGCTTGAGTGGGAAGGGGATCTGAGAGATCTCAAGGGACGCTAGCTTGAGGTCCCTTCCTAATGGACTTCTCGGTGGAAGCCGAAGTTGCGAACTTCATCGGCATGGAGTCAAAGTAGAAAGCATTGGCGAAAGAAACCATGCTTGGGAGGTCGTCTTTGATTAGGATAGACACCTTAGTCCCATTATAAAAGCTTTCTCTTAGGGAATAAACTTCATCCCTTCTTCGGCGTCGATGAACTTACTCGTGGCGAGCCTTGAACTCGGCTCCAAAGAATGCGTTCCCGATTGGGGCGCTGCATCGAATATTGCCATCATGATCCGGACGCGGATGCGGGACGGTTGGTCGTACGAGCCTCGCTGAGCTGGTGAGGGTATGATTGACCACGTCACGCCAACCCCATGTATTCGAGCAACAACCGATTTTTGGGAAATGCTTTGCCTTGAATACGCGGTCCTTCCGGCCGCTAAACTTGCGGGAGTGCGATCAATCTCCAAATCTTTGTACCTAGCAATCGGTGACCCTTCATCTACTAAACCAAAGCTGTCACGGAGACGCTTGGAGATGTCTATCTACGAGGCCTTGTCCTCCCACTGACTGGGAAGAACTCCGCTACCTGACGCTGAAGGAGGTGATGCGGAGAGCGGGAGAGAATCGGCAAAAGGGCGACCTCTCGAGAGCATCAAAGGCGGCATCATACACTCCACCCCGCATGTTCTGACAGATAGAACGGGCTAAAATAAGACGCGCTTCTCGGAAAGAATATCTTCTATGTCCTCTGGGATGGTAAAGTCTGTGATCAGTACACTAATCGCCATAGTGTAATTGAAATCTGTCACCTGAACATCGTAGTTAGCTGATACCACGTTTGATGAAGCTGAGTATTCAGCTGTACTGAAAGTAAGTTCCCCCTTACTCAGTACTTCCCGGATCATTTACTGAATCATATCGGTAGGATCCAAAAGACCTAGTTCTACTTAGAGATCGTTGAATCTGGTCTCAACTAGAGGTTTGGTCGGGGATATCGGCTCTTTGCTTATCATTGTGGATCTTCTCCATTCGATATCCTTTTTCTCGACATGATCTCGATGAAGTGATGACGAATGTCCACATGCTTGCACCTTGTATGTAAAAGCTGGATTACGAGTGATTGCAATGGCATTGGTGCATCGTCGCAGATCGTCACTTCATCTTGATGGATGTCGTAATCTCTCGGTTGTTATCGAAGCCACGGTATGCGTGGCGCGGCCGGCTTCCGGGCCCATATATTCGGCTTCGGTAGTGGGCGTTGCTACTGAATGTTGTTTCTTTGAGAACCACGATATGAGCTTGCTACCAAGGGGCCGACAAGTTCCCGAGGTTGATTTTACGTCGATTCGGCAACCTGCATAGTCAGCATTAGAATAACCAGTTAGTTCAAGGTTATCATCAGCTGGATACCATAATCCAACATCAGGTGTTCCCTTCAGGTAATGAAGAATTCTCTTCACTGATCGATATAACTCTTCTTAAAACTCGCACATACACCTACAACATAAGTTATATCGAGTCCGCTCATTTGTAAGATATAATAAAGAACCCAATAATAACACGATAGTCGGTTGAGTTAATAGATACTCCCTCTTTGTCAAGATCAATCTTGAGATTGGTGTTCATGGGTATATTGGTGACTTCTTTGGATTCGCAGCCGAACTTCTTGATGAGATCTCTTGTGTATTTCGCTTGATTAATGAATATTCTCTTCTTTGATTGTTTGACTTGAAGTCTAAGGAAATAATTCATCTCTCCCATCATCGACATTTCAAATTTTTCTTTCATCATGTGCTCGAATTTTTGACATATAGTCAAATTTCTTGATCCAAAGATGATGTCATCCACGTAGATCCGCACCGGTAAGATGTCTTCGCCGACTTGATCTGAATAGGGTGCGATCCACTGTTCCTTTCTGAAAATCTTTCTGAAGTAGAAAGTCTGAGAGGGTATCGTACCAAGCCCTGGGTGCATGTTTTAACCCGTACAAAGCTTTCTTAAGTCTGTAAACCTGATGTCCCTGCTGAAAGCCGGGTGGTTGTTCAACGTAGACTTCTTTCTTCAGTACGCCATTCAGGAAAGCCGACTTCACATCCATCGATAGACTATGAGCTGGCGATGTGTTGCATAAGCTAGGAATAGACGAATAGCTTCCAATCTTGCGGCCCGGGCGAATGTTTTGTCAAAATCTATTCCCTACGATTGACAATATCCTTTGGCAACGAGTCGAAGCTTTGTTCTGACGATGACATTATTTTCATCACGCTTGTTCTTGAAGACCCACTTCGTTTCTATCACGTGTTGGTGTCGAGGTCTGTCAACAAGCTCCCATACGTCGTTTCGCATAAATTGGTTCAGCTCTTCTTGCATGGCGGTGATCCAGTCTGCATCATTCAGCGCATCCTCAATAGTCTGAGGTTCTTCAGTCGACAAGAAGCATGAATACAAGGCACTTTCTCCTTGACAGAATTTGGATCGTGTCTTGATGCTAGCTGAAGGATCTCCTATGATATGATCTTAAGAGTGAGCATCTAGCCACGAGCAACGACGTCTTGTTACTTCATCTGGAATTGTTTCAACACAAACAGTTGGAGTATTAGGAATTTCAGTAGTATTGTTCTGTGTCTGAAGTAATTCAGTAACAAGGGTTGGGTCTACTGAGTCACCAGGTTCAGGGGCATTTAGCTCAGGAACATTAGTAGTTCCCCTTGAGTTGTTATTCTCAGTAGAGGTCTCAGTTACCATATCGGTTTCCTCATTGACCAAAATTACACGGGATTGATTCTCTTTGTTAGAATCAATCTCCTCGCCTACATTGCTTGTTGTTTGATTATGAATTTCATCATCGAATCATCATCCCAACAATCTTTGGATCTTTTCGATGTTGTCTTTTAGGCTTAGATCCCGTAGCTTGCTCCTGACCTCTTCAGCTTCTGGCTGAGAGTTTGACTTCCTGAACTAAGAAATAAACTCATCAAATACAATATGGGGTCTTTCCTCCACGTAAAGGGTTCGGTAGTTAAAGACCCCGAAAGCTTTGCTGACCCTGGAGTATACTAAGAAGACTCCTTGGTCTGACTTACTTTCAAAGACCTTTAATTGGTCCTTTCCATTATTGTGGATAAAGCACGAACAACCAAAGATATGGAAATGCGTAATAGAAGGAATTCTCCCTTTCCAAAGCTCATAAGGCGTCTTCGTGCATCTAAGTCAGTAGAGACCGGTTCTAAGTGTAGCAGGCAGTGTCAGTAGCTTCTGCCCAGAAATTCAATGGAAGACTCGAGTGCGACTAGCGTCCTTCTTTGCTTCTTTAAGTGTTACTGTTCTTTCATTCGGTAATTCCGTTCTTGCTGGCGTACGTGCCGCCGATGTTTCGTGTTCAATGCCTCCAGCCTCACAGAAGTCTCTTACCATTGAGTTCAGAAACTTAGTTCCACGATCTGAGCGTATCCTTTGAATCTTGATATCCTTTTCGACGCTCAGCCGCTTCAGTAGTTTCGGCAGCTCAATTTTGACGTCAGACTTGTTGGCGATGAATATCACCCAAGTATATATTGAATAGTCATCAACGACCACAAGATCATATTTCTTTCCTATGATCGTCACTGGTTTGACTGGCCCAAATAAATCCATGTGCAGCAGCTGAAGGATTCCATCAGTGGAAGGTGACGGAATGGGCGGGTTGCTTGACTTTCTTTGCTTCCCCTTCAGACATGCTTCACAATTTTTATGTCTCTTGAATAATTCGTTGGGCAGTCCTTTGACTGTAGCGTCACGAGCTAGCTTGTTCATTATTTTGAAGTTCAGATGACTCAGTCGTCTATGCCACAGCCATGTTGTTGTGTCGTCTGACCTCGTGTGTGCTAGCTGGCAAGCTTCAGGTTCGGAAGTATTCCATTCAGCATAATATATTTTTCTTCGCCACGACCCT
Organism: Lavandula angustifolia; assembly: GCA_028984105.1. NCBI lineage: Eukaryota > Viridiplantae > Streptophyta > Magnoliopsida > Lamiales > Lamiaceae > Lavandula > Lavandula angustifolia. Next base: position 16,935,026 of record CM054811.1, read on the forward strand.
GATAACACCATTTTTCCTGTAGATTTATCAAGAACATCACAAAAATCTGCGTCAAAAGTCACTTTATTGGAGTTATCCACGGGAATTGGTGACGAGAGAAGGAGATTATGTTGAAGTCCTTCAACATAAGATACCCTAGGAACTATTGCAGTTCCTATTTTCAATGTTCTGTATCCCCTTGTGTTGCCTTTGGAGTTGTCACCGAACTCAATTCTGGCTCCATCTTGCTGAACATAGTCGGTCAGTAGGCTCTTCTGATGTATCATGTGTTTTGAGCATCCACTATCGACAATCCAATGGTCCTGTAGCACCTGCAAAACAAAAATAGATTCAAGTACCCTTTGGGTTCAGCTTGGGTCCTTAATGGTTAGATTTTAGGATCCAAACTTATCTGAGGTTTCAGACTTCATCTTTCCCTTGTTGTTAGTAGTCTGCTCCACTGAACTTGGAGTAGCTGACTTCTTAGACTTTTGTGGTTCAGCTTTCTTCTTCTTCTGAACCTTAGGGCTTTTGATTCTTGACTCATAGTCGTACTATCCATGGCGTTGGGTGAGTCGGTAGTTGGTGGCCCATCTTTGTTCAGCCCTTGAGTTTGATCTTGGTGTCTTGGGGCTAGAACCATGGATCACTTTCCTATATCTAGACTGAGGTGCTTGTATCTTCTGCTTATTCTTTGTTTGAGGGGATGTAAATTCTGCATGTTGAGTTATCCCGTGGAAAAACCTATCAGTCAGCTTGTTGGAGCTCTTCTGTCCTGAAGTGGAGGCTTCACATATGTAACCAAGTCCTTTGGTGGCATATGGTCCCTATGCTCATAGTAGCTTCTCCAACTTCTCATTTTCTCCAATATATTGCTCTGTCATCAACGTTCTCCACACCTCATCACTCTTCCTTAGAGCTTCATATTCAGATTTGGCATGTGCGAGAGTTTCCTTGAGATTAGCAATTTCAGTCACTTTCTCAGAGATGTCTTTGGTCATCATTGAGATCGATGCTTCTTGGTCATGAGACTTAGTCGTCAGAGAGTTAATCTCTTCCCTCAGTCTCAGAACAAGTCCTTTAGACTCACTAGAGTCCTGACTTCTCCTTGAAAGTCTCTGATTCTCTGCTTTCAGGATATCCATCTCCTGAATAGTTTTTCTTGAGCTGGCGGCTCATCTCGAATTTGCTCTTCAAGCAAATCTTCATATGCAAGAACCACATCCAGCGGTTCTCATGCAATAGAGCTTGTGTCGTGTGTGCCAGGTGAAGAGGGGCGTATAGTGGGTTCAGAATTTACCTCAGCCTCTTCTTCGGCCATTAGACACGGTTCAACATCTTCAGTCTCGATTTCCATGAATGCAGCGTCCTCGTCGGGACGATCCGTTGGTCAAGAGATAATGTTCGGGTGTAGAGGGGGGGAATACACCTGAAAACTTTCTCAACTTAAAACGCGAAGCGGTCCTATTCGGGATAGTGTCTTTGCTTGAATAAATTCGATGGAGCCGGCAATACGTTACGAATCGCGTGGACGAGTGACCGACTATGCGAGGCTATGGTAGGCGGCGATGTCGAATCGGTGCCGTTCGGTAAGGGGTTCGGGGGAGTGCGAGAAAAGTGTAGGCCCGGTTCGGTTGAGTTTGACAACGTTTTTATTAAAATTGTTTGGGTAGGTTAGTTCATTCGGTTTAAGCTTTGCTGAAACTCTGTTGAATGATTTTGTAAAACAGTTTTCAATATGAACAGTAAATCAATGCAACAGTAAGAGAACACAACGATTTTAAAGTGGTTCGGATATCAAACAATCCTATGTCCAGTGTCCCAAAAAGATCAGGAGGCTATTTTATTATATTGAGTTAGTCTCGGTCGGTTTGTGTCTTGGACAAACACTGACCTTAAGGATTATACTGAGCAAGTCCCAGTTTACAAGGATTAAACTGTAAAGTTTGACAAACTCTCCAACAATGAAGGAGTTCTTTACAATAAGAACAGTTCAAGATATGAACTCCTTCCCATCTAAGCTATAGATATTTTCAGTGGAGCTTAGGTTAGAGGGAAGGGAACAAGAAGGTGGCTTCTAGAGTGATGAACAATGAGGAATAGTCTCCTTGGGTTCGTGTTCGAGCACTTAGATACTAGAGGCTTTTGATTCTATTTAGCTTGGTTCCCTAGAGCAAAGATTTCGCCTTTCGCTTGAGTGTTTCTCTGAAGTTATTGCGGAAAGCTTTGAGTTCTTTTATGTTTATTGCTCGTAATCGCTCGTTCTTGTTGTTTTTTTTTTCGATTTGATTTTCCCTCTATTTATAGAGGTGAGCTATGGATATATCCATTGGAGACGAAGCGATCCGCGTGTCACTCTCTTTGGGTAGCTAACGACTCTTTTAAGGAATCTTTGCGAGTCTTTTCCTCCATTTACGGAAAAAGGTTGACTTGTAGCTTTTACCAAAACTTTAATGAGATGGTTTGCTCATCATTGGTTGAGGTGTAGAAAGCGGTTGAGATACACGAACTTCTAGGCAGCTACTGAAGCTAACTTCCCTCATAACCTCAGACGCCTCTGCTGATTTAACATATAAGATCATCGACAATCAAGGAGACCGTCGGGCCATTCTTTGAGTCGACCGGGTTAAGTAGTATACTCCTGCCGAGTCCAACTCTGCGAAGGTCGGCTGCGGGTTCGATGAGGCTTGCTCCGGTTGAGTCCGGTTCTCCCGGCTCCTTTCGATATCTTGCTCCTGCTGAGTCCCGCCTGCGAATCGAACACCTCTTGGTATACTGCTTCGCCTGTGAGTCCAGCACTATGGAGTCTTCACACCATGGTGCTTGAGGGCGGATAGTCTGCGAGGGACCCGGCAAGCGGAACTCGAGCACGAACCATCTTTGAAGGAATGTCTACTAAGTCTAAAATTCTCGAGACTAAGGCCTTACTATAACAACAAAAAGGTTCACCAATCAAATTATGGTTTTGGGATCAGCCAAATCTTCTAAGCATCTAAACAATCTACTGCTGAATCACATCCCAACAATTTCCCCCTATTTGATGATGCCAAAACCTAACACTACAAACTATCAGATACAAGCTCCTTACAAATATTACAAGTAGAATCAGTGGAGTTGTACATCAAGTTCTAATCTATTGAGGGATACAGAGATGTTGAAATAATTCTAACAACAATTTCCCCCATAAAACAATTTCCCCCATAAATTGAGTCTATCAATCTAAACAAAACAGACAAACACAGGATAAGCAGTGAGTGTGTGAGTCAGTAATCACCTAGGTGATTACGAGTGTTAAAGTTAAATAAACAGGCTATAGAGACAATAAGGTGTTGTCGGGGCCAAGCGAAGAAAGATGTATTATATAAGTGTAGAAATTCGGTACATTTACATCTCTTGCTATCTATCAAAAAAGCCGAGAAAAGAAGCTAACAAGAACTATCTTACGAACCTCCGGATCCTTGCCTTGAAATCTTTAGACTTATCTTTAGGCAAAGGGAGTCCATACATCCGAAATGTATCCTTCCCGAGCTTCGAATCTTTGGCACATCATGCGGATCATTCGCATTAAGTTCAAGTGCCACAACGGCATTCCCGACCTCTCCTTCTATCACACACGTGTAAAGTGATCCATCTAGTATCGAGGAGGTGGCGGAGTGCGGGAGAAGGAGTCTGAACATCTTCCTTGTTATTAATGGCCTTATAAACCATATCATAAATCTCTGTGTCGCATTTGAATAGCCAGTCAGCAAATGCTTTGTTCTTGTGGGACTCAGGCTAGTATCACCATACATAGTATCTTTTAATAAACTCGGCCTTTAGTGTCTCCCACTATTGAGTATTTTCCCACGACATCCACTTATCCACCCTAGGCCATGTGTGAATCTTCTGATTGTTGGGTCGCCTGCCTCGCCTGTACTTATATGGAATTTCAGTATATTTCGGCGGAGGTGGCCTGCGCTTCAGTCGTTCAGCTTCCCTGGCTGCCTCAGCAGCCTTCTCTTTGGCTAGAGCTTCTTGCTTCCTGAACTCTTCAATTTGGTAGTATTGAGCACTTTTGTCCAGGGCGATGATGCTGAAATTGATTATCTCATCTGTTGGGAGATGATTCAGTACAACTCAGTAGCCTAGTGCTCAATAGATTTGAAGATCCCAAAACCCCACTTTGACTGATGAACCATTCTGTTGTAATTGTTTGTTCTCTCTCTGAGAGTTTCAGACTCAGTAGATACTCTTCAATATGGTTCGGGGCACTCGGTTACGTCCATTGGTTCTTAGGCCAGACTATCGGCCTCGGTACGAGAAGAAGACTCGGTAGTCTTTGGACTCGGCGGGAGCGGTATGCGAAAGGGTCGGTGGGGCCGAACTCGGCGGGGAGTAGTTCACTGAACTCAAAGTTGATCTTGGTAGAGGTGAACTCGGCGGGGAGTATGCTACTAGACATAGATCAGACTCAGCAACGGCTAGGACAGGTCTTCGGCGTCGGGGATATCTCAGAAGTCAAATCGGCGAGTACATACGAGGTATAGAGAAGTCGGCTTCGGGTCCACCTTTAAGTCCGTTTGTCTCACCTACTTTCTTTAGCCTCGACCAATGACAAGCACGGACCATCGTCTACTTTACGATTAAAGCACGCAAGTCAACAACTTTCCAAAAATGGAGGGAAAGGACTTTGCCACCATACTTTGAAAGAGCCGTTAGCTACCCGAAAGAGAGAGACACATGGATCGTCATCTCCGATGGATCTATCCGTGTCTCCGCTCTATAAATAGAGGGAAAATTTCAAATCGAAGCTCACCGAATGACCACGAGAAGACACGAGCATTCACGAGCAACTCAGAAACGACTTAAGCTTCCCGCAAGAACTTCATAGAGTAATCTCCAGCGAAAGGTGACATACTTGCTCATAGGGAACCAAGCTGAATAAGATCATAAAGTCTCTAGTATCAGCGGCGAATATGAACCCGAAGTCCATACTTAACTATTCGTTGCTCTAGAAGCCACTTTCTCGTTCCCTTTTGTTGGGTGATGATTCTATCCTCGAGGCCTTTGTTTCACTCGGTGGGAAATGATTCTATCTTCTATCTTGAACCAAGCTCGGTAGCTTTATGTACTACGAACCGTTGAGAAGATTTGAAGATCCCAAAACCCTATCGATTGGTGAACCATTCCGTTGTATATGTTGTTTGTCTCGAGGTTTCGGACTCGGTAGAGCACTCTGCTCTGGTCAAGGCGCTCGGTAGCTTACTTGCCTCGGCACCGGTGTAGAAGACTCGGTGATCTTTGGACTCGGCGGGAGCGGTATGCGAGAGAGTCGATCGGGCCGAACTCGGCGGGGTAGTTCATTTGGACTCGGAGCTGATCTTCGATAGATTTATCTCGTTTGTCTATCTACGAATACAAGGTCGGACTCGGCATCGGCGGATAGTCTTCGGGACTGTCGGAATCTTTTGAAAGACAATCGGCATTGTCATATACGAGGATGAGAGAAGTCGGCTTCGGCTTGTCTCGAAGTCTGTCTTTGTCTCAGCCGCTCTATCCGCCTCGACAAATGATAAACATACACGTGTCATCCTACCTACTAAAGTCCGCAAGTCAACACTTTCAGAAAAAGGAGGAAAGGCAGCTTTACCTACGCCAAAAAGAGCCGTTTGCTACCAAAAAGAGAGAGAGAGAAGAAGATCGTCTCCAGCGGATCTTTCTCAATCTCTTCTCAATAAATAGAGGGATCATTCAAGATTTGAAGTTCACGAGTTCACGAGCTAACGAAGAAATGAACACACACACAAACATTCAAGCGAGCGAATTCCAAAAGCCTAAGTCTTCCGCAAGAATCGAAAGAGTTATATCGGCGAAAGACTACCTTTAAGCTCATAAGGGAACCAAGTTGAACCGTCAACAAAGCATCTAGTATCCAAGCGACGTGACACGAACTTAAAGCTAAACCTCGGTCGTTCGTAGCTCTAGAAGCTACATTCTTGTTCCCCGTCCCTCTAACCCTAAGCTCAACCGATATATCCATAGCTTAGACGAAGGAGTTCACCTTTGAACCCGATCCTTATTGTATAAGGACTCCTTCATTGTTGGAGAATTTTTGTCAAACACTTTAAGTTTGATAGTATTGTAAGCCGGGACTTGCTCGGTATAATCCCCAAGCCACGACTTTGTCCGTGCACAAGGCGGGCCGAGACTAACTCGGTATAAATAATAGCCTCCCGATCTATCGGGATAGTGGACGTAGGATTGTTGATATCCGAACCACTTTAAAAATCTCACGTGTCGTTTACTTACAGTTACATTGATTTTCTTCCGTGCATTCTTTGAACATCGTATTTAAAATCAATTAAGCTGTCTCGAGTATACTAAACTTCTTATCTTGGGCCGAGACTTAAAACGTTTTCTCATAAAAGCGATTTGGGCCTACACTATTCAGCGCTGCCCGAACTCTTGCGATCGATGCTGAATTCGACCTAGTCGGTTAGCGAGATCTCGGCCGAGTCGGCCTTTTAGCCTTTAACTCGATTGAAGCGGTTATGCAGTCTGCTTTGAATCATTTCGATGCACGGCATCTTCTGAATAGGATTATTCGTGTTCGAAGTTGAGAAATTTGGGTTCAGGTGTATTCACCCCCTCTCTACACCTTGAACTCACTCTCGGGACCAACAATTGGTATCGAGCAAGAGTTCCTTAAGACTCTTGTCACTTTGAGGCCGGTCCATTCGAACGGATCCGAGGAGGGAAAACGTTTTCACCGCATATCACTCTACATTCATATCATTATTCTTCATGGCTGATATGTCGGGTATAAGAATGGTACCCATGTTCTCGGTGGAGAATTATGGAGTGTGGCGAGTCGAGAATGGAAGCACATGTCGATATCCCTCCCATGACGGGTATGGTGAAGTGCTTGAAGATGGACCTATCGTTCCCATGATCGATAGTGTTGTAACTCAAGCTGAAGGAGGAGGAATGGTGATTTGGGAAGAAGATCCCTAAAGGCGAGAAGTCTCTTCACTCTGAAGAGAAGAAGCTTCACAATCTAGACCGAGTCGCCGGGGAATGCCATACCTAACCACTCTTAGCGATTCTTATCTTGGCGGGGTTCGGGAATGCAAAACCGCTAAAGAACTACGGAATGCTCTAGCGCTGCGAGTCGAGGGACTCGGAAGATTAAAAGCGAATAAACTAGCGCTAGAACTCCAAAAGGGCTGGAAAGCTTGTCTCTCATGCTGGTGACAAAATCGAAGATGCGGACGTCGGGTTACCAACTCGATGAACTCGATCAACGAGTTGGGAAAGGCGTTCGACAACCCAGAAATGAATGCAAAGATGCGAGGGGCAGCTGCTTGCGGACGGACCTTTGGACACCTTTTTCCACTCTATTGCGACATTCGATTTAGATGTTGTCTCTCCGACCATATCTTTTGAAATTACGGGCGAGAAGGAGTTTGAGTTCGACAAACCTCAAAAAGAAAGGCGAGAGCCGAAGGCGCCGACACGAAGATCGACCATGCTTTCAAAGCAACGATCAGAGCATCTCCCGTGACGAGCAAGACGGCGAGTAAGGGCGAGCCTTCACTCGATGATCTACAAGAAGGAAGTCTCGCTCGGAAGTATGCCTTTGCTGGCATTTGTAAAGTATCGAAAAGGAGAAAGAGAGGCGTAGAGAGGGCGACTAAAGCGTACCGAGGACACAAAAGGTAAGTCGGAATATACACCAAAGCGCTCTCGACTCACAATCTTCGAATGCGGAAAGAAAGATGACTCGGCACCCTCAAGGGATAGTGCGACCAAAAGAAGAAAAAGTCATCACTTGCTGCCTTGCAAAAAGCCGGGACATTATCAATATGATTGTCTGAGCTCGATAGTCTTTGAACAGCGTAGCACGTAAGGCAAGGAGAGAGAAATTCGCCTAGAAAAGACAATCCTACATAGGCGGCGGAAATCTCGGGGCGACTTAGAAGAGGTGGACTCCTTTATGGATTCATCGACGATGAAGCGGCCTTCATGGCCTTAGAGCGTGAAGCGAGATGAATCGGCGAAATGTGCATGATGGCGGGGCGAAGAGGATGAGGTAAATTCTCATGAACCGGTCAACTCCTCTTCACCGCACACACGACACTTGTTTCGGGAGTGCGGATGGGAATTTGGACATCACAACCGCATATGAAGATCTACTAGATGAACAAGCTCGAATGAGTCTGCGGCTCGGCCAAGACTCTTCGGGGAGTTGGATACCACGAGAGTGGAGAATCGAGACTTTCTCGGGAGAGTCGGGGTTACTGCTCGAGGCCGAAGGACTTGTGGTGAGACTCGGGGAGGAGATAAACTCTCACGATGGCCAAGTCTCGGCATCAAGAAGATCGGATTTCGGTTTTGACCAATGACTTGACTCGGAAAAATGCGGGCGAGTCTGCTGAAGCAAAAGCGTCGGGACTTGGACCGAACATGATGCGGATTTGAAGAAAAGTGATGATGTCGGAGGAACACGATGGTGAGAGGTACATGGGCGGCGAAAAGAAATTGGAGGCTATGCTAGCAAGCAAAAAGCCAAAGCGGCGCAAGGAAGGACTTGGATTCGAGCCGGGAGCTTCCTCGTACGCCCCCGATACACTCGGAAGGACGGCTTGCTAATAGGTTTGTTCGAGGAAAGACCATCAATGCTGATATCCCGAACCCCCTCACAAAGAACAAACAAAAGATGAAAGCACTTCATCCTACTCGGCGGCATTCGACAAAAGATCAAAGCCAAAGTACCCCGGTTCGGTCGAGGGGGAACCGGCAAGTCAAAATTGGCCGATCAGTATGGACCTCCAAGGCCGACACATCCGGCTCGGTATGGGTCATATTATTATGATCCTATAGTCGGAAGAGGTTCCCAAAAGTCGAGGAAACAGAAAGCCGACGCACGGAAGCGAAGGTCGGCGATCCGCGGCTCGGAAGGTTGGGACTCCCCTGAACCTCGAAGCCTCGAAGTCACCTATGACCGGTCCGGTGGTGAGATATGTTGACTCTAGTGGAAAGAAGATGTCAGAAACCACCGGGGTTGTTAGACAAATTTGGGTTATTAAAACTAACACCTAAGGACCCGAGAATCAAAAATAAAGGGTACCTGAATATAATTACATTTTGCGGGTGTGCGAGAGACCCGTGGTATGTGGACGGCGGATGCTCAAGACATATGACATACCAAAGGAGTCTCGAAGAATTATATCGAAGAAGGACCCGAGTGAGTTCGAAGACAATGCAAAGGCTATACTAGAGGATATGGAACACTCGGCATTGGAGCGCCAAAGTTCAAGAGTATCATATGTTGAAGGACTTGACATAACCTTCTCTCGTTAGTCAATTTTGTGATAACTCAAATAGAGTGGTATTTGGCGCTGGTTTTACGTGATGTTATTGATAAATCTACAAGGAAAACGGTGTTATCGGGTTGCGCTGAAAGAACATATATGTTCTTGGATTTGGAACTCGGCGGAACACGAAGCTTATGCGTTGGCGAAGAACGATAATCGAGCGGGGTGGCTATGGCATAGAAGACTCAACCATCTCAACTTCAAGACGCTCAACAAACTAGCAAGAGACACTCTAGCAAGGGGCTTGCCGAATGAAATATTCAGCAAAGACACTCGGTGTGAAGCATGTCCGAAGGGAAAGCAAACAAAGAATCAAAATCCAGCGGTTCCATCTCCTTCCACTGATGGAATCCTTCAGGTGCTACATATGGATTTGTTCGGTCCGGTCTCCCGGTGACGATCGGAGCGGGAAATATGCATTAGTGGTCATAGATGACTACTCGCTACACATGGGTCATATTCATTGCAAACAAGTCGGCGTCAAAGCGAGTTACCAACTCTTCGAAAAGGCTCGAGTGTCGAGAAGAACACCAAGATCGAGAAAAATATGTTCGGACGGAGGGTGAGTTCCTTAATTCCATGGTAGAGGAGCTCAGCGAAGCGAAGGAATAGAGCATGAGACACCGGTGCCCGCACACCTCGGCAAAATGGAGTTGTTTGAGCGAAAGAACGAGAACTCTCAAAGAAGCGGCTAGAACTCTACTCGCTTGGTCCGGGACTTCCATCCAGTGCAGGTAGAAGCGACGGATCTTTGCGTGTTACACTCGAGAATAGATCTCTATTAACAAAGCGGGCGTAAGAGGACACCCTATGAACTTTGGAGCGACGGAAGCCTTCTCTATCTTATTTCCATATCTTTGGTTGTTCATGCTTTATCCACAATAATGGGAAAGATCGGTGAAGACTTTTGATAGCAAGTCGGATCGGGGGAGTATTCTTAGGATACTCTCGGGTCGGCAAAGCTTTCGAGTATTCAACTATCGGACACTTTGCGTGGAGGAAAGCCCTCGTGTTGTTTTTAACGAGTTTGCTCTGCGAAGGCGGGAGCAATAACTCAAAGTGTGAATGCGAGGACATCGGTGAGACGGCTATAGGATCTAAGCTTAAAGGACAACACGAAAAGATCCGGCTATGTTGGGATGATGATTCGACGAAGAAAGCGAAGACAAATCTATTGAATCTCAACCCGGTGAGCAAGTAGGCGGCAGATTGATTCTCCCAAAGCGGAATCAATCCCCGGGGTAACTCGGGTCGATGAAGAAACCCGAGAGGTGGCGAGACCACTCTTGAGAATAACGACTCGGGGGGGAACATCTAGTAATGTTCAGAGTGAATGCCCCGAACTTGGTGACTCGATGGGCCATTACTCTTATCATTGAAATTCTTGATCTCGAGAATAGTACAAGCCGAAATGCCTAACTCACCTACTATACATGTTGAACAAATTTCGGATGAAGAGCTGAAACTTCGTAGATCGTGGCTCGATGCTCACCTGCTGCTGATCTAATCATTGGAGATCCCTCGGCTAATGTCAAGACAAGATCCAGATTCTCTCAAGGAGAAAGCGCATTATTTTCACCACTTCTTGTCTCTCGAAGAGCCTCGGACCATTGAGGATGCATTAAAGGATCTTTGGCTTGGATTATAGCTATGCGGGAGGAGCTGAATCGGTTCCGAGAAACGAAGTGTGGGAGCTTGTAAACAGACCCCGACATCAACATGTCATTGGAACCAAATGGGTCTTCAAAAACAAGCGAGATGAAAACAACGTTATAGTAAGGAATAAAGCAAGGCTCGTGGCTAAAGGCTCTTGTCAGGGTGAAGGAATAGATTTTGATGAAACTTTCGCTCCGGTTGCAAGATTGGAAGCGGTTAGACTATTTCTAGCCTACGCGACACATCCAAAGATTCGAGTTTATCAAATGGATGTGAAGTCTGCGTTCACGAATGGCGTCTTTGAAAGAAGAAGTCTATGTGGAACAACCCACTTTGGCTTTCGGCGGGGACATCAAGTAAATAGACTCGAGAAAGGCTCTGTATGGGTTAAAACAAGCACCCGGGGCTTGGTGCGATACCACATACGAGTTTCTTCTTGAAAGGTTTTCGAAAGGCAGAAGAGGCCGCACTCTATTCGGCATTCATTGGAAGAAGACTTATTACTTGTGCCGATCTCGTGAATGACATCATATTCGGATCAAAGAATGTCATCATGTGTCAACAATTTGAAAAGATGATGAAGGACAAGTTCGAGATGTCGATGATGGGAGAAATGAACTACTTCCTTGGTTTTCAAGTCAAGCGATGTCACGAAGGGAACGTTCATCAACAAGGCGAATACACTCGAGACCTCATCAAAAGATTGGTACGCACATCCGACAAATCTATCAAGATCCCGATGAATACGAATATGAAGATAGATCTTGATAAAGAGGGAGTATCGGTAGACCAAACCGAATATCGTGCTATAATTGGTTCTATTATTATGTTTAACGGCTACTCGTCGACATAACTTATGCCGTAGGTGTAATGCATGTGCTCGATTTCGGGCGAACGAAGGCGAGCCATATGGACTCGGCAAAGAAGATTCTCCGTTATCTCCGAGGAACACTGACGTGGGTTTATGGTATCCGGTGATGATAATATTGAACTAAGCGGCTATTCGGATGCCTACTATGCGGGATGTAGAATTGGCCAGAAAATCAACTCCGAGAACATGTCGGTTCCTTGGCGGCAAAGGCGAGCTCATGGTTTTCAAAGAAACGACTCGGTAGCTCGTCGACTACTGAAGCTGAATACGTGGCTGCCGGAAGTTGTTGCGCCCCAATCCTTTTGGTGAGACAGACGGGTGAGAGACTATGGCGTCATTGGGAATGAAGTGCCGATCTTACTGCGATAGTACCGGTGCCATTGCAATCACTCAGAATCCTGTACTACACACGAGATGCAAGCACGTGGACATCGAGACATCACTTCATTCGTGACCATGTCGAAAGAAGGATATCGGGGATGGAAAAGATCCATCGCGACAAGCAACAGGGCCGACATGCTCGACCAAGCCTCTGGCGAATCCAGATTAAGGAGAGAACTTTCGAGTAGAGCTAGGTCTGCTTTGGACCCCTCCGACCCCGGTAAAGGTTTCGGGGAGAGGACCATTTTGATGGGGGAATGTTCACTTTCGGTACTAAATGTATTCGATACGTAGAGATTCGGAAACCATCTACACGAGGTATCGGTGACTACTATGTTCGGCTAACGAGTTTGCGTATCTCTACTCGGTAGTAATTTATATTATAGAATCTTGCATTTATGGCAAAGATTCAGCATGATATTAATATCTCTTGGTTTTGTCTTTATTATTAACGGATTTCATTTAATGCCGACATTCCATACATAAGCTTGATGAACTCTGCGCGCATTTAATGCATGTCTTTTCCATGGTTACTACTTAGGCTATTTTACAAGTGGCTTTGACTTAGGCGGCATATGCGATCATTACCTATAATATATCTTCTAATCTTGACCGTCCGTTCTATAAAGCGGTTTAAGCTCGACCTTTGATCAAATAGCTGTTCATCTTCCGTTTGATATATATATTTGATCATATCTTCTCAAACCGCCATTAGCATACTTCAAATCTTTCAAGTCCGAAAAATCCGAGATTTGCAAAAGCAATCCTTACTTACAACTTCATCTTCATATCTTATCTCGATTTTATTGGTATGCTTATTAGAACCTATTCTTGTATTCTCTGTTTCTTGAGTATCACTATATATAAACTGTTGTATCTAAAGCGCGATACTAATAAGATTCTTATGTAGCAGGTACTATAGCGAACATAGCATGGACGCCCCTCCTAACATGGAGGACATTCTTGCGAAAGGCGGTATGCAGTGCGGGCCCGGTCATGGAATTCGATGCGTGCGACCTAGACTACATGGATGAGATCTTCGCATCTCTACGGGAGTCCGGTGCCGGGAGAAGTTTCTATCCGAGGAAACCAGCGTTCTTCCTTCCTCGGCAGGGTGGCTGAAATATACCTCAAGTCGGACTCCATCTCACGGAGATATCATTGGGAGGTTAAGAACTTACTCCATCAACAATGCTTCCCAATGCTTTGAAACGTATATCTATCAAGGAAGCCGTGTGAAGAACAGCTTTTGACTTGCCATACGAAGGAATCGGCACCATAGGCTACAATGGCGACTCGGTAGGCGAGTACTATCCATATTCTGCGGGAAAGCCGACAACTTTCAGGTATGCTTTTCCCAAGAACGCCATGCTACCACAATACAAAGCCTTGGCTTACATTGTCGCTCAGGACTGGCCGACAAGCCAAGGTCTGGCTCATTCGATCGGGTCTCCCGACCTAAGATCCAATTAATGATGGCGATATACGATGGCACTAAGATCAGCTGGAGCCAGATTTCTTCATCAGAAATTCATGATCCAAGCGGCCAAGTTTGCCAAGTCAACACGCATCTGACGCGAAGGGGAAATTACTGTATGATTTGAAGCTCTCGGTAATGATTGAAGACCCACGTAGTTGGAGATCAAGTCACCTTTGATGATAAAGAGTACTTCAATGTAGAAAAAGGTGCGCTTCCATAACTAATCTGCTACCCTTGTGCCGGATAGGGTCGGTCCTCCAGCTCGAGCGGGTAAGCACCTGGCGAGATTTGCACCTTCAAAAGAAGATAACACCTCCGGCAAAAATATCTAAGGCCCCTGGCTGAGACCCCGAAGAAAGCCGTCCCGGGCGTGCCTGCTTGAAGATCGAGGTATCTCCTGAAACTCCTGGCGGAACAGCTTACTTTTCGGTAACCTATTCCGGCCTTTGCGGGTAATAGATGAGCGAGAGTCTCGAGAAGACTCAATCGGTGGAGAAGAGGAGTCTCCTTGAAGAACTGATAGAGATGGAACAAGGGAGGCTACGTGGCTCACGGTGAGAAGAAATTCAGCGCCTAGACGGCCCCCTCCACGGTTCCTCCCACTCGGCGGTATGCCACACTTTTTGAACATCGAGCGTCTCAATCGACTTTGGAATGCTAGGCGGCATCGAAGAAGAAATAATCAAGATGGAAGCATTCGGTGATTCTATCCGAGCATCCCGAGAAATTCTTCAGGCGGTTCCAGGAGCTTGCGCGACTACTCCGATCGATGCTTAGTGCCAAATCGGACAAGACTCCACATGTTACTGCGACATGCAGGAGTAGCCCCGTCTACAACGCTTAGTTCTCCACTTTCTCTGCCGGCGAACTTCATGAAGAAGAACCGAGATTGAGGGAACAAATAGGCTATTGAGCACGAAGACCTCGGCTCTGATGGAAAATTTGAGGAGCTGCAATGCGGCGATGGTACATGATCGACAACTTGCCTCGGAGGCCGGGCAGCACCCTCGGATGAGGGTCGAGACCAAGACGACCACCCGGTGGTTCGAGGCCACAGAAGAACGATGAGGGAAATCCCGAGGACAAGGATAAACATGCGAAGAAGCTCGGCGTCCGCTCGGTATCCTTGGACTGCGAAGTCGGCAGTTGTACCTCGGCATCCGCGAGCCCGCTCGGCTCTTGTTGGAGTCGTGCATTCGAGAGTAGCGCCCGGCCCGCATCGTCGACGTTCCAAGTATGTGGCGAGGGCTATTAAAAGCCAAGGCACTCGCAGGCCGTGCCCTCGCGAGGCGGTCCACAACGTGTGGAAGAAGACTGTTGAAGCCACCGCTGGTGAGCTTCAGGGCTGAAATCCTCTATGTCCCAATCGGTTCGCTCCGATGTCTTTGCCATTGTCGCTCAAGCCTTGGCTCGGCGAGACGAAATTTGATGATCGGCTCGGGATCTTCCGGGGGAGGACAAGCTAAGCTTCTTGCGAGTTCAAGACATCTTTGTCTACTCATTACGAGTCCTTATTTCCCGGAACAAGCCCGGGCCTTTGAGATCAGATTAGACAACATTCGGTTGGTTGTGGAAGATAAGATCTACGACAAGCTGAAAGGAGTTCAAGGGAAGCGGTGACCTCTCACACCGCGGGTACAAGGAAGATCTTGCGCTGAGAGGAGCAGGCTGCATGAGGCTCGATCTAAGATCAATAATCGTCTTGATGATTCTGTCAACCCTCTTACAAAAGATACTGGAAAGGTCGGTACTCATCCCAACCCGGCTACAATTGATGATGCCAAAAGGGGAAGGAAAAGAGAAGGAAAGAAAAAGGAGAAAGCTTTAGGAAAGAAGAATGCGTAGAAGCCTGACCCCCACCAAAGGCGAAAAATCTAAGGAGTGCAGCAACTCGGAGAAGACTCAGGCGAAATGGGTGACGCCCCGGGGTGTCCCAGCTGCGAGCACGGTTGAGACCGACCCAAGTGGCTCGAGGAACCCAAGCTACTCATACGACTCGAGACTCCCGGCGATATCATTAGGAAGTCGCGAGTATCTTTGAGGAGAGCTGCTGAAGATTCGAGATGAGAGAGGAAACACCTCTCTCTCCACCTCGTTCAGGGGCAAAGGCAAAAAAAAGATCACTGAAACTCCCGACCCCCTCCGGCCAAAGAAAACGAAACGATACATCTCAGCTGAAGAGGAGGCTCGAGATTACTTTGATGAAAAGCGGCAAGGAAGATGCTGGAGCGAAGCTCGCAAACAAGCCTAAGCCTAAGCCTGTGAAAAGAAAATCTAAAGCTCCAAGCGGGAGAGGAGGAAAGCTTTGCCGAGGCTACCTCCAAGGAAGCTCGAGGATCGAAGCAACGACGAGGATAGGGAAAAGGAGAAGGAAGACGAGAAGCGTGAGTGCGGAAGCGAGGGTACATCGAAAAGAAAAAGTCAAGTACCCTCACTGCTGGCCTCGAGAGAAGGTACCTCCCGAAACCCTAAAGAGCTAGATGATGAGACTTCGGCCATATTCGTCCAGATGGATAGAGTACTTATATAGAGGCGAAGAGGCGAGGCGGATGAGCCTACCAGAGCAGAATCAACTCAGCCGATACGGAAGCTCTAAGCGTGCGAGGAAAGAAGCAGACACGAACTCTGCTAAGGCGCGTTCCCTATGCGTTACGAGTTTGAAAGGCCTTTGATGAGAAATCACTGAGATGAGAACAGGCAGTGGATGCGGCTCGATTCACTCGAGAAGATAGGAAAATTCGAAGATTGAGTTCATCAAAGCTATTATTGGAGATTATGGCGAACAAGTCTAGAGCTAAACATGCGAGAATGGATGATGCTTGCGAAGCGGATCTCTACATCCTTGTATAATGCCATTTCGAAGGAAAGAGATTGATTCGGACAGTCATTCTTATACTGCATGTGTGTGTGTGTAATGTGTGCTTGACCTTACTCAAGAAGAATGGATGACTCAATTCATGTTGCGACTGTGAAGAGTGGAAGTGAAGGGCAGCTGGCGATCAAAGATTCTTACAAGATGATAACCAATGCGACCCGTGGAATACTTGGAAGGCGAAAACCAAATCATAAGGGTCGTAAGACCGGATTAAACCATTTAGGCGCCAATGAGTCTTAGTATTCTCTCTTCATAAGTCTAGCAAGATTGTAAATGTACCTAAAGTGAATCACTCTTATATATACAAATCTTCTTTTAGCTCACGACAACAACTTGTTGTCTAAATAGCCGTGTTTGTCTTATGCTTTAACACTTTCGGAATACGCTCACAAAGTGATTAAACTACCACTATTTCAGCCTCTTTATTACTTGTCGGATTTATTGCTTTATTTAGATTCTGGCTAGTATTGCTTCTATGTAATGGAAATTATTTTTGCCCCTGTTTTGGATAGTCTAGAGCCCATTGATACATCTCCTCTGATCTTACTTGTAAAATTGTAAGGAGATTTGTTTTACATGCTGGGGTTTGAGGTGTTAGCATAGATGATAGGTTTTGGCATCATCAAATAGGGAAAAATTGTTGGGTATTGATTCTATCCTCAATATATTGTTTTCACCTGGAGTGGGAAATGATTCTATCTTCTATCCTTGAACCAAGCTCATTAGCCTATGTGCTACGAAGCGAAGAGAAGATTTGAAGATCTGAAAACCCTATCGATTGGTGAACCCGTTCCGTTGTTATGTTGTTTGTCTCGAGGGTTTCGAGACTCAGTGGAGCAGGCTTTCTGCTACGGTCAGGCGCTCCGGTAGCTTGCGCACCATTTTGATGTAGAAGACTTCCGGTAATCACGAGACTCCCAGCGAGGCATTATCTCGAGAGAAGTCGATCAGCCCGAACTTCAGCGGAGGAGTAGTTGGCTGGACTCCGGGTCGGCTCTTGATAGCACTTATCTCCGGTATCTGTCTAAAGAATACGAGAGTCGGTTCAGCATCGGAATGGAGTCTTGGAGATTTGTCGAGTCTTTGAAAAGACAATCACCGGGGGCATCATATCTGAAGATGAACAAGCATAGTGCTTGGTATCTCGAAATACTGTCTTTGTCTCAACACTACATCCTTTCGACGAATAATGACATCACGTGTGCATCCTACTTTTACTAAAAATTTGCCAAGTCGACACTTTAGAAAAGGAGGAAAAGCGGTAATCCACCTACGCCAAAGAGCCGTTTGCTACCAAGAGAGAGAGAAGATGCGTCTCCAACGGATCTTTCTCAATCTCTTCTCTATAAATAGAGGATCATTCAAGATTTGAAGTTCCACGAGTTCACGAGCCCCTAACGGAAAAGCGAAC